>JAQFXL010000240.1:0-26051 GCA_034693445.1 Edwardzetes edwardsi | reverse complement strand
CATAGCGCTCATTATAGAAGAAAGTTCATTATAGAGGAAACAAATATTCACTATAAGGGATCATTTTTAACATTAATGTCTATTGAAGTTCATTTGGAACCTAGAAGTTGTCCATTATATATGGTGTTCATTATAGTGGAAGCCCACTGTATTTTTATTACATTTTATATAAGATTCGAATAAATACTGAAAAATATTTTGGTTTAAACTCAGCTCTTATTCAATGAAATCAAATATGGATTCAAATCAACGCAAATGTTATGAAAAATAAATTTTTATATAATGATATGATTTATTTTTCAAATTATGAAGTTATCTGTCAATAAACCGGGTGTTTTGACAAGTTACACAGTGCATATAATCTTGATCCTCCATCTATTCTGTGAGTTTGAATTATTTTGGTTATTTGTGCTCTAATTTTCATCAAATAAAGTCATTTTAGAGTCAATACAACAAAGAAGTCAAAGGAAAATATCGAGTAAACAACTGTTCCAACAAATTCATGACTCAACTGATGGCTTATATTGTTTTTATAATTATGATTATAAGCTGTTCCCCAAAAGGCCAAGTCGTGTGCTTATCAGTGATTGGAGAGGATATGACACAGGAAAGAGAAATGGTATCAAATCAATTAAAAACAAGGACTCAATGACCAGAATATTGAAACAAAATCGAGAGAAACGTAGTGTTTATAAAGCGGTTAACAATACTGAAGAAGTAACCGATAAAACGGAAGAACCAGTAGAGCCCGAAACTGAATTTGATGAACCTGTAGATCCAGAGACAGCATCGGATGAATTGGAAATAGAGAGAGGGTTTGCAGTGAATTTCAACACCCGTTTTGAAAACCGGTCGCCTCTCTCCAAATTTGTTTTTAAAAACTGCGGAAAATCCAAGACTTTGGGCAAAAGAATAGTAAACGGAGCCGACGCTGAAGAGGGTGTGTATCCCTGGACTGTGGCTATTCTCAAGTATGGTGATGCCTGGTGTGGTGGGGCCATTCTCAATCGCTGGTGGATTGTCACTGCATCCCATTGTTTTATGTCGTAGGTTAATCTGATTTTACCTTGCTCATACCAATCATTGGCAAACTTAACTGGAAAATTTTTAAGATTTTATTGATTAGGCTCATGGATACGAAAGCCTATGTTGCTAGAGTAGGCTCGGTTGATAGGAATGCAGGAACTTCTTACAAGATAAAGAAATTAATTATGCATGAGCGGTTTCACCTTGATAATATGTTCAATTCTGATATTGCACTGTTAAAAGTAGACCGACCCATCATATTTACGAAAAACGTGAACAGTGTATGCTTTCCCACCACACCATTCGAAGAACCGAAGACCACCACGATGATTGTGGTGGGCTGGGGTGCCTACAAAAGTGGTGACCCAGACATGCCAGTCAACCTGCAAGAAGTTACTTTGGATAGGATCAGTGATGGAAACTGTGCTCGAAGGTATCAAGCTAAGTCAAATACCATATATAAATCACAAATATGCACTTATACGGAGAAAAAGGATGCGTGCCAGGTGAGACTAATTGTGTTTGGCTAGGTTATTAGTTATTAAAATGTCACTGATCACTATTAAAGGGCGACTCCGGAGGTCCTGCAATAGAAATACAGAATTCTCGAGCAGTTCTTATTGGAATCGTTTCATATGGCTCTAAATGTGCAGGTAATTTGTAAAAACCAAGATCAATTCTACATATTTTTTATCAATTGATTGTTTTCAGATGAGTTTCCCGGTGTTTACACTCAGGTTTCATATTTTCTGAATTGGATTAAAACTCAATTGGAGAAGGATAAAAAATCTTAAAAGCATTTAGTTAAAAATAAGCTGGATATAAGATTCTGAATGAAGCTGATCAAGATCAAAATAATAGACATTTAGTTAAATAAATTAATTTTCAATATTTGTGCTCAAATGCCATATGTTTTTGATTAAAGGCTTTTGATATAAACATTGGATTTTCACAATCGAAACATTGATTAAATCGAATTTGAATTTGTTTTTAACCATGGCATTTTCATTTTCAAACAGCATGATCATTTTAATCTTTCTGAATTCATGTAAGGCTTAATTTTGAATGAAAATTCTTGATTTTATTTTTTTTAAAGGTATTGTTTTCAAACCAATCGATTCAGAAGATGACATAGAGCAATCTTCAACTGTGCAAGATCAAACAGAAACAACTGAAACAATCAGTTCAGATAAATATTATTCAGACTTATCTGAAACCACGACTGAATCACTGCTAACAGAGAAAGACCTGAGTTTTGTTAGAAATTCAAGCATGATAACACGGGAAATACCAAAACCCTGGATCAAAAGCTATGATTTAGATAATCGTAGGAGCGAGGAATGGGCTGACCCTCCATTACCTCTACAACGTGTCAGATTCAGGTCATCCGAAACAGACATATCGAGTCATCTTTTGCCAAATTGTGGCAAAACTCGTATCAGTATTCCACGGATTGTGGGCGGGTCTAAAGCACGAGAAGGGGCTTACCCTTGGATTGTGCTTATTCTCAATCTTGGCGATCCATGGTGTGGGGGCTCAATACTGAATGAAAGATGGGTTTTGACTGCAGCGCATTGTTTTATGCTGTATGTTGGGGTATAATATATCAAGCTTACTTGATTTGTGATGATCTTGTTCGTTTCTTTTGTATAGGGATTCAAATGCGGCAGCTTTTTCTATACGGGTGGGAAATGTTGTGAGTTTTCTATCATGTAATTTGATTGGAATTTTATTTTTCATCATGGTTATTCTTAAAAGAATAGAACTAAAGGCACAAATTATAAAATATCCAAAATAATAATTCACGAAAGATTTCACCTTGACAATATGTTCAATTCGGATATTGCCTTGCTCAAAATTGAGAAGAGAATCATAATGGGTAAAAATGTTGGCGGCGTATGTTTGCCGACTAAGACTTTCGAAGAGCCGACCGCTAAGGACTTCATTGTTGTCGGTTGGGGTCAGACTAGTTTCGAGGCAAAAATGCAATTTCCAGAGATTTTGCAACAAGTTAGTCTTAGAAATGTCGAACTTATCCCCTGCTCCAAAAAATACCGGACCAAGAATACTGTAATCTATCGTTCACAACTGTGCACATGGAAACTTGGAAAAGATGCTTGTCAAGTGAGCTAGCTCATTCGATTAATTAAACTAATTTTAATTTCATTTCAACAGGGTGATTCAGGTTCAGCAGCGATGGAAGTGAAAGGTTAAAAATGCGCATAAAATTCTAAATAAGGCTAATATTAAGTTAAAACTTTAACAAATAGGTACTAGATGGTTCCAGGTCGGAATCGTGTCCTATGGAACTACATGTGCAGGTTAACCAATTATATCAATTCAAAATTGAACTATTTAAAATTAATTTTACTTTTCAGATGAGTTCCCTGGCGTTTTCACGAAAGTATCCTATTTTATAACCTGGATCATTAAGTCAATTAACGAAAACAAACGATAAAATTAAAAGCTGTTGAATAAAATTCTCGATTAATAAAAATGAATTCAATTTAAATGAACGTAATTTCAAACAAACCTTTGATTTAATTAAATATTGATTTTATTTATCAAATAATGAAAAAATGAATACATTTTCCTATATATTTATTTTAATATTAAGCGGTAAGTTATCAAATAATTTAATGACCTACCATGCTAAGTTAGATTGTTCACTATCCTCTTAACAGTGTAAGATCAATTTGCAGTTGTATTTAACCATTAGAAAATGAATTTTTTGCTCAAGTTAAGAAGCTAGAAAAAATGTGCCATTGACCTACTCATTTAAATTAACTTTCAAATATAGTGAAAAGTTGCTTGTTACAACGGGACTATTATTATGATGATTATTACGACAATGATTTTATATATCAATATCCGATAAGTCGTCCCAAATCAAGAGTACTCTCCTGGAAGAGAGATCCAAAGGGGATAGTCATCACTACTGGAAGGGAGAAGCAAAAGTTGATAACTGTTCCCGAATGTGGTAAAGCCAACGCTGCTATTCAATCCAGAATTGTAGGCGGAAATAATGCTGCGCCAGGACAGTTCCCTTGGAATGTTCTTATTGAGACTAAAGGCACTCAATTCTGTGTCGGAGCTATACTTAACGAGCGATGGATTATTACTGCAGCGCATTGTTTCAGAGAGTAATTATTGAATTATATTCTTGCAATTATCATTCAAATATTGTCCATGTTCAAAGACGAAAATCAAGGGAAGGCCTCGCAGTCAGAGTTGGGACAGTCGGTGAGTAACCATCTAATGAAGAAATCTTTTTATATGACTTTGATTTGAAAGCCAACACGGGTGGAGCCGTTTATCCCATATTGAAGATTGTCATCCATGAAAAGTACAATAAAGACGGAATGGAGAACTCCGACCTGGCTCTTCTCAAAACAGAATCTGTTATACAAGGTGTTCGTAAAGGATATATTAGCCTTGTCAATGGAGTTGAGTAACTAATCAATGGGATGAGCAAGCTACTATTTTAAATTGATAAAAAATGAAGAGAATTGTTTAGTGATTTATTACCTTGGTTATCCCTAAAACTTTGGTATAAAAGGGTTCTAAAGATTTTAAATCTTCTCAGATATGTCTTCCGCAACAAAAAGAAGAACCAAAGAGTAAGTCTTTTCTGGTGTCGGGGTGGGGCCGGACGGGAGAGAATGAGACCGCGTCAGGGGTTTTGAAATTCGTAAAAATAGATATCATGGATGAGACTGAATGCGCGCGAAGGTTCAAAATACCCATGGATGGATATCCTAATGGTTATAATATATATCGGTCTCAAATATGTGCTTACAACCAGAAGAAAGATGCTTGCCAGGTTTAATTAATGCTCATTCAAACTACAATTGATTGAAATAACTTTTGCAGGGAGATTCAGGTGGTCCAGCAATTGAATATCAGGTTAGTTTACAGACGTCTAATCAAATATGCTTAATATTTTTTCCTCATCTCAATTTAATCTAGAACAATAGAGCTGTTTTATTAGGTGTTGTGTCATTCGGAATTGGGTGCGCAAGTAAATTAAATAGATTTAACTTTAAACTCTAGATTACAGCAATTTCATCATCATCTAGGTGAATTTCCTGGGGTTTATACTAAAATATCTCATTTTACTGATTGGATCGTAAATAGCATTGACTGAACTTTTAACTGATTTTTAATTCAAAAATAAAAACTTTCATTAAATTATTGATTATTTAATTTGGATTTAATTAAATGTATTCATTCATTCATTAGCCTCTTGGTCAATTTCAATGACAAATTGTAACTTTTGAGGAGAAAATCCATTATATTTAAAGACTTCAAAAACGTAATTGGAATTAGAATTATTTTGATGGAAAGCCTAACTTCGGACTAATTAATTTCAATGGAGTTTAATTAAAATTCAATAACTTTAACCTTTTATGCGTACTGTGGAAGAAAAATCGGCCAAAAGCACTTTAAACCTCAATTAAAAATTTGCTTTAGAAATTATTTAAAATGTTTCAGCAATGCCTCGAATATGACTTAAGCTAAAAATAAAACCAAGAATAATTGAGATTAGATAAATAATTATAATTTTATCGATGATTTACCGATTATTTGGCCACAATTCACACAAGCTTTTCAGTGCTTTTCAAAATAACGTCTGCTTAACAGCAATTTTCGAAGCCTTGGCACATAAAATATCTATAACGCCTGTGCAAATGTCAACTGCATTGCATATAGCATTAAAGAGTGTTTTAAAACCTTCCTGTAGTGCCGGCCTATTAATCAACTACAGTACACAAAGCGTGAGTTTTTCACTGTACACGCCAAGGGTTAAAGTATGAAAACAAATATGATTTCAACTCATTATTATTCAAAAGTATTATTTGTTTTAATTTCAATATCAGGTAAATGACTGCAAATTTCACTCAAATTATAATAATTCTGTAGAAATTAGTCCCTCTTTTAGTCGAAATTCAGTGCCAAGGGAAGTGGTATTCGGACAGACATAAGAAAATAAACAACAAGAGTGTACTCACAATTGTTAGTGGATCTGAAAAGGGAATGCCTGTTACTATTCCTAACTGTGGCATAACATCAGTCAGCCGACGAATAGTGGGCGGAATGACCGCCAAAGTCGGTCAGTTTCCTTGGTCTGTCCTCATATCGGATATAGGAAAGCCTTTCTGTGGCGGTGCTATTCTTAATGAACGATGGATTCTTACGGCCGCACACTGTTTCAAAGAGTAAGCAAGTTAATTTCTCAACTCTTTTTATTGATCAAGTTAATTTTGGAAAAGACATAAAGCAGTTAAAAAGTTGAGAATCAAAGTTGGAATGATTAACAGTGACTTTGGAACGGTATATGAAGTGGACAAACTTGTCAAGCATCAAAATTATAACAGTGATTCAATGGAAATATCTGACCTAGCGCTTATTCAAACAAAACAACCTATCAAAATGGAAAGGGAGAAGGGTACGCAGACAATCAACGGGGTAAAGTAATGGCTTTGTTGCAGTATTAGAATCGTAAACAGTTTTTCATTATAGATATGTCTTCCTGGTAGATTAGACGAGCCCAAGGCTAAATCGTTGGTCGTAAGCGGTTGGGGCCGCACGTCTGAAGATGAGGACCCATCGCGTGATCTACAAGTGGTTAAAATTGATCTCATTAGTCATAAAGAGTGCCGAAAGAAATTCGCTGTTCCTATGGTTGGATACCCGGATGGCTATACGATAAACAAGTCTCAAATGTGCACTCTTACCAAGGACAAAGATGCGTGCCAGGTAATTCTGCAAGACTACATTTTTGCATTTTCATATTATCAAAGAAAGTTCTCAATTTACATAAATAACTCAATTCATCACTTTTGACACCTATTCTGTTTGAAATTCTTTGCGGATAATTGAATAGATTTGTGATTCATAGGGAGATTCGGGCGGACCGGCAATCGAGACCATCAATGGAAAGGCATATTTGGTACGGAATCAGTTGATTTGTTGCAAACACTTATCTATAAATTATTTCTCATTAAAACACATCTTCATATACCTGTCTATTAACTGATTACAGGTGGGAGTTGTGTCATTTGGCGTAGGATGTGCCACTGACTTTCCAGGTTAGAAGATATGCTGTGCTTCACATAAATAGAAAATATAAATAAAATCAAAACTGACGATAATTTTCAAGGTTTTCTCAAAATCTTAAGTCTTTTAATTGGTTTTTAAATCGTTCTCAAAGGTGTTTACACAAAAGTCTCGCATTATTTGGACTGGATCGCACAAAACATAAACTGAACAAACTTGATACTAAGCCTAGTTGAAATTCAAGCACATTTTATCAAACAATTATTAGTTTCTGATTGAATACTTCGATTTATTCTCAAGTTATTAAAGTTATCAATGATTGAGTCATGTCTTCAAATCAATTAAGTGTTTGTAATATCGAAACCATTGCTTCGACTTTAATATTCATTTAAATATATTCATTATATAATCGTTTTAATGACAAACAAACAAAACAATCAAAACTTGTTTTATATTCAAATCCTTTATTCACTGAAGCGTTAAGAATGTTGTGAATGAAATTCCGGTTCATTTATATATGGAAAACATCTTTATATTAGTAGCACTTCTTGAAAATTTGTCTCAAATGTCATATTTGGTGGAAAAATGGGTAAAAATACTTCAGTTGACTATAAAAGTGTTGTAATAGAAAATATGTGGAAAATTATATTACATTATATTAATAGTAATGAAAATTTAAACTAAAAACCAGTTAATAGTGAGTAATAACAAAATGAATTTTCGTTATGAAAATATTTGGCTCAAAAGCGATTGAATTTTGTTTTTCTTGTCATTCAATACATAAAAATAATGTTTGCATTCAATTCAATGACATTTCGATGAATGAAATTCCGATAAAATACATCAAAAGACTGGATGACAACAAAAATTATATAATTTATTTGAAGTTCATATTTAAAGACAGATATATCGATGAATCAGTCAAATAGACTGATGAAAATCCATATCCCAGTGCTGTTTACGACAGTCTTATCTAATGAATAAACGAAATCCTTTTTTATCATTTCATTAAATTAATTGCGATTTTCAATGCAAAAAGTGATTGTGTTTTGTTTGTGTAATAATCTGCTAGTTATGACTCATTAAAATTTGATATAAATTTGTTTTGCAAGTTTATCTTTATTTAATTCTGCGCTCAAATACGAATTTAAACCCTTTTTTACATATTTTTTGCAAAAAAATATGGGAAACATTTTGCGAATAAGTTGTTGTAAAAATTGTGGAAAAGATGCAAAAACTGTAAGTTTCTCAAAGTTTTCAGAAGTTTTGTGTTTTATTCTGATGTCTAGTCTAATGAAACCCTTTCCAAACAGTCGGAAAAAAGGCCGCAATCAGTGTATCGTCCGATATATTACTTCAAAGTATTATTAGTCGGCGATAGAAATGTCGGTAAAACGTGTTTAATGAATAGACTGACCTCTAATGATAGCCAAGTATTCGACGCCACCGTCTCGCCCACACTGGGCGTCAATTTTGCCCGAAAGTCAATGTTCATTGAAGACTATTGTGTGAAATTCCACTTTTGGGACCCTTCTGGTGATCCCAGGTTTAGGAGTATTCTACCGAATTATTTTTCAGGTATCAAAACTATATGGGTTATGATTTCTTTAGAGCTACAATTGACCTAGATATTATTTGTTTACGTTTTTGGTTTACCTGGACGTGACTTAAAAAGCTTATTCTATAAAAATTTATAATTAACTGATTTATTTGATCCAGGCATTGATGCAATCCTCTTTATGTATGACATCTGTGATGAACAAAGTTTTGTGTCACTGATTGACAGATGGTTTCCCACAATCAGAGCCAATGCCAGACCTCAGCCAAAACTAACACTAATTATCGCCAATAAGTCTGATCTCTCATCAAATCGTGTGATAAGTGTTTCCCAAGGAATACAATTAGCGAATAAAACCCACTCTCTCTTTATGGAGGTGTCGGCCAAAAGTGGTCATAATATCGATTATCTACTCTTCATTGTTGGTCAACAACTTATTGCTATTCAACAGCAGATATATGAGCCCTGATTGACAACAGATAGGAATTCCGAATCAATACCAGAGCCTAACGCATGAGTGAAATACGATTGATATCTGATATCAGATTCCTTGATAATTTATAACAAGTTTATTACTCATGGCTCTGATTCCACCCAAAAGCCCAGCACATCTCTGCGTCAAATTAAAAATCTTTACAAAGACCCTGTTATTTGAAATCAATTAAATTTTTGTGATTTAAATCTTGAAAACACTGTAATTGAAATTCTAATCAAAACATATTTTTTTATTTGTGAATAAAATTAATTTTGATTACAATTGAAGTGACATTTCATGAAAACTGTTGATATTTAAAGGACTTTGAACTCAGGTCAGGACAGGAATAGAATTGTTGAGCACTTTCGCCAGGGGCTAATAAATTACTCTTTTTGACAAAACCATTGTTATTATTATTGATGGAATCAACTGAAGAACTCTTACAATAGTTTTCTATATAAAAACTATAGAAGAGGTAAAAGAAGACACCGCCCAACGCCACGGATATCAGAAGAAAATATCCGGAACTCATATGACAGCCGATGAACGGCGCCCGCACTGAGTGCACAATAATAAGTATGAATTGAATCAATTGAAGGCCAGTCAAGTGTTTTTTCCACTTGAGATATGGCTCGAGTCGGGGCCCGAATGAGGCCATCGTGTAGTAGATGTACATAATTACGTGCACTATACTGTTGAGGAAGGGGTACATTGCGTTCTCAACGCTCGGCACAAATTTAAGTACACTCCATATGGCTATCGGAACGATTGAGTGATGGAATACGTGAAGTTTGGATACCTGTCCATAGGATTGGATCAAAAATTTAATTTTATATCAAAATAATATCAAATTTTGAGAGAAAAAGGTCTGAGATAGGGCTGAGTGTAGCAAGGGAAGATAGGGCTAAGCAATTGGTAGTTAGAATAGAATGGTTTGGATTTAAAATAATTCTGTGTCGAAGCAATCAGGTATGAAAAGACAGCCGTAATAACAGGTGATTAGTTTGACAAACCTGTTTGTTCTTCTTCCTGAGCACAAAGAAGACAGTGTCCATGTATTCAGCGATTCGTGACACGAAGAATATATAGCCCAACCGAACGATATAGGGGTCAACATTGGCACAGGCAGTCGGACAATTCCAAACATTTAGCCCAAAGTTAGTTCTGGGTATAAATTGGCTCAAACCCCAAAAGTTAATGCCAACCATAAATGCATTGAATGCACGGATAGGCCATCGCAGGCCAAATGGCTTGCGGTTAGCCATGAGCAGAGGGCCCAACCATTTGACAAAATATAGATAAAGTACTATATTTCGAGGAAAGCTATTAAAACACCGGAAAACCACTATATAATCCCATAATTACCCGTTAAGATCAATAGTGGCCATGGAGTGGTCAACAATGGATATCCTTTGACAAGTGAGCACTCATTGAGAACCCAAACATCATAGTAAAGGTATTGAACAAAAGAGCTGTTCATTTCTTTGATCAGTTGTCTACTCTTTAAGAACTAAATCTAAAACTGAATCAAAAGAAGTATTTTGTTTATCTCTTATCTGCTCATCGAATGGGTTGACTCTCTAAGACTTTCCCCACTCTTTGTGTGGAACTAATTGTGATTTTATCTTAAGATAGTCTCTCCAATGAGTGCGTAGTCTTCAAAATGCTTTCAATACTGGGTTTGGGTTTTTGGGAATTTACGAAATCATTACATCGTTTTTGAATTTAATTTTATATTTTTCTCCGATTTTGTCTTTGATTTTGTCCTTCAATTCAATTGGTTTTGAAATTAGTTTCTCTTTCATAAGAATTATGTCTTTTATCAAAGAGATTGTCACAAAAATGACAATAAAATACTCATAACTCAAACTACAGTCCAATTAAAGATAACTACTTCTTGTCTTCACTCCAGATATTATTTTTCTCACTGAAAAGAAACTGAAAATTTTCTCGACTTTCGCAACGAATCCATTGAAAACTGAATGAAATTATTATATATTTAAGTGAATCTAATCACGAATTGTGAGGAAAAAGTGAAAAACTCGACTAAAAGTGTATGTAATTCAATGTCGACTCACTTTTGTGACATTTCTTGTGCTAACATTTAATTTATGTTTTGAAAAAAGAGGGAATTTTTCCCTCGAAATAAAACAAATTGATTTAATTGCATAAAATCTCAATTAATTAGAATTTTAATCAAAATTGAAACCAAAATCTGTTTTAATGACTACTTATTCATAGATTTATAGTTAAAATCCATAAAATAGTTTTCGATAAGTATTTTATTTTTCGTCAAATACTGTATTGAATTGAAAATACATTTAAATTTTTGACAAAATTTAATGTAAACACAAATTTGTTGAGAATTTTATGCGAAAATCCATTGTTTTTTGACCCAAAAATGGCTAAAATTGGGAAATAGTTCAAAGAATTTTTGTTTCTTTACATTTAATGTTATATTAAACAGAATATCGAAAACAGAACTGAAAAATAATTTCTAATAAATTATTATTTTGTATTAAATTACGAAAAAGTCGTACAAAAAGAGAATTTCAATTCAAAGGAAACGAAAATAAAATTTTATGTAAGAATTGAATACAATTTTTGATACAAAACTAATCTTTGAAATAAAAAAATTATTAAAAATCGATTTGAAACTCAAAAAATGAGTAAATAATTAATTTCTTAAATAAGAAGACAATACCAGAGAAAATGCAGACCAAAGAGGACAGACATCTAATTGGGTGCGTCGGTGCTAATGATGTCCACATCATTGAGTGTGTCATCAATTTTGTTTTTGACGTTCTTCTGATGGTCACCACCGATGACAGTAACCGTTTTCTTCGTCTCTTTCTGCAAGAATTCAAAGCACAGAATAAATAAAACAAATATTCGCTAAAAACTACACAAAATGAGAACAGAATACAAATGTGGGAAATGAGCGAAACTATTGGGAAATCCTTACTTTGAGGTCCTGTTTGGCGAAGAGCTCAAACATATTCCTATAAGTAGTCTTCTCTTTTTCCAACTGAGCCTTAATTGCATTCATAGACAAAACCAATTGATTTTTGGCCGCTTTGTTATTCGGGTCCAGTTTTAGGACCGCATTGAAGTCAGTGCGCGCCAACTCGTACTCCTTCTGACCGTAATAGGCCTGACCTCTGCGGAACAGTCCTTTTTCGTTGTTGGTGTCAATGGCCAGCGCTTTATCACAATTCTTGATGGCTTCCGAATAGTTCTCGACTTTGAGGTAAGCCATCGCTAGATTCAAATAACCGGCTAATAGTAGTTCATTGCTCTGGGCTTTGAGTTCGCCCTCGAAGTCGTCGGGAGGGCCCAACAGCTGAATGATTCGTTTGTATTGCTTTATCGCTAACTTGTATTTCGATTCCTAACGAAACAAATGAAAAAATCTCTTTTGAGACCATAAGAGCCGACAATATGTGTAAAAACGGGAATTACTTTAAAATATTTGGTGCCTTTAGTCTTAACGATGACCGCCTGATCGATGCGCTCCTGAGTGTCCATCTGATAGGTTTCCTTCGCTTTCTCGAAGTTATTTAACGTAATCTCATAAACAACTTCTTCATAATCTGGAGGAATGTGGAACTCCTTGTGTCCGTTGGGACCAAAAGAGTACTGGGGTTTGATGTGAACCTCACACTTCTCTCCCTTTTTCATCTTCCGTACCGTCAACTCTACGCCATCGACAATACTCTCTTCAGAGCCCTCTCCCACCAGAAACGTGACGTTCCTCTGCTCGAAGACTTTGTTCTCATATTTGCCCACTAAATGTATATCACAAGTGGCGCCTATAGGGGACAGACAGCTTAGACAAAGGTCTTAATGCGTTTCAGTCAATACATACCGACATTCGGAGTCTCATATCCCTCGCCGTCGATGACTATTCGTTTACAAACACCCGAATCCTTCTTTTTGGTGATGTCCTCAAGTTTCCAATCGAAGAGTTCGATCTCAAAGACGAGAGTGGCGTTCGCCGGGATCTTAGGTCCGGCGCCAACCTCTCCATAGGCCAGTTCTGATGCAATCGTAAACTTTGCCACTTCTGACCTCTTCATCGTACGGACGGCTATATCCCAGCCTTCGATCACTTGTTTGGCGCCGACTGTGAACGAGAACTGTTCGTTGCGGTCACGGGAAGAGTCGAATACCGTTCCGTCCAACAGCTGTCCCGTGTAGTGAACCATAACTTTGTCGCCATTCTTAGGGTTATCCCAACCTATAAATCAGATGACAATTATGTTTAGCCGAAGACATCATACAATCACTGGTCGGACAGACCTTTTCCTTCTCTAATGATTTGTTTGATAAGTTTTCCGTCTTTTTGTGGCGAAATGTCCTTCTCTTTGGTGTTGTCATCGGAGTCGCTTCCGGAACACATTTCTTCGTTTTCACTGCTGGCGACCACTTCTTCCGAAGCGATAGGAGTTTGCATTTCCACCGAATCGGCACTCATTTTGTGTGCGAAATACAAATTATTTCGGAGGAAAAGAGTATACTTTGACTCGAATAAACACTAAATTCAATGAAGTCTTTGACTGACAATAGGTTTGACTTAAAGTCTCAATAATTTAAAAGATTTTTATTTCCGATTCAATGCTTTTCGAGAGAATTCCATACAATTCTCATATCATTTGGTCTTAAGAGCTATTAATTAGTCAAAAACAACGTTTGCTTTTATCGGCCCCTAAATTAGATTAATTGAGTGAAAAAAAGTTGTTTTTCTCAATAGTCGAGTTAAAATATGTATTGGCAAAAGACAAAAGAATTGTTTCCTTTAGATTTATAGATGATTTTACAAGAGTTATCATGGACTCTTTAATATAAAAGACTAATTGCTATTATTTTTGTGACGTTATGTTTGAAAATAACTAATTATTTAAATTTGAAAGAATGTGGGAAATGTTTTCCCAATGATTTTTAATTAACGAAAAATAATTACTTTTTAAATATATTTTTCAGTTTTTAAAATGTATTAAATGTTATCCAAAATGGGACTGAAATGTGAAATATGTGGCGAATGAATGCAATCGAAGATCAAAAACCTGATAAAAGTCTTAAATATTTTCAGGAAAATCAAGTTTTTATCAAAATTCATATTTAATTACAAAATACTTATTCTCTGATAATTAACTAGGAGAAAATTAATTATGAATATTGAAGATTTTATATCCTTAGATATTTTTTCAAAATTATTGATCTAACATTTATCAAGCAAGAATTTGTCAAAAAGGGATTTGACTGCAAAAAACTTGAGACTATTTAACTTTAGGAATCAACTTGCTGAATTTAGCTTCATTTCCACAAAAATCTCTATAAAAAACATAATAACATTAATCAACCTTAATGATCATTGAATAGTCTCTAGCACAATTCAATTAGTTCCTAAATTAACAAGGAATAAACAGAAGTATCAATTCTCAAATTGACCGAAAACTAAACCATCAAATGGTGTGCAAAAGCCGGGAATCTTTGTCTTTGTGTTGAACGCCATCTGTTGTCTGAGTATTGAAACGAAAATTTCCTTTTGTTTGCAATGATTTGAGTGAAGAAAAAGTTGAGAAATAATTTAATTGTAATTGAATTTGAAAAACAGCCGAAACTCCGCTCATTAAGTGTTGATCGCAGACAATGCCGCCGACAAAGAAGCCGCAGACCAAACGCAAGGGCACAGGTGGTGATAAAAACAAACGTAAGAGGAAGAAGTCATTCACCTCATCTGATGAGTTTGATTCGGACGGCGGAACCGCTGGAGATAACAGTCACCTCTTCAAAGACAACAACAATATTAACCACAATTTGGATGACGATAATGGTGTCACTGCTGAAGACTTGGCGCTTATGCCGAAGCTCAAGGACGTGGCGGGCCGTCTGCTCGTCTGCGGCGGCACTAATTGGGATCTCATTGGCCGCAAAGAACTGCCCAAAGCAGCCAAAAACGCGCCGCAGACTGTTTCCGGTCAGCACTTGATTTGATTTATTTGAGTCACAATCAGTTATAATTACAGTCAAACCTCGTTATAGTTCGTTGACCTCTAATTTTTTTCACAGTTTTCCTCTATTTTTGACATTTGTGTCAATTCTTTTGTCATTCATTCTATTCTGAGTTTTGGTTTAAATTATTTGGTTTTGACTTTTGGTCCGGTTTTCAGACTTTACTATAATTTTGATAAAACTATGAATTTGTCGACTGATAGGCAAAAACCTTTGGAGTCCACACCGAACCCCACATCGGGTGCGGGAAATGGTCTCGTCGTGTACTGCCTGTCATTCGATACTAATCAACGAAGAGGGCAAAGTGATGACATGGGGGCGGAATGATAAAGGACAGTTGGGTCACGGAGACACCAAAACTAGAAACGAGCCCACAGTTGTCGAATCGTTGGCCAATCATCAGATCGTTGGCGGCGCTGTCGGCCGATCCCATAGTCTGTTTCTCACATCCAAAGGTCAACTGTTCGCCTGTGGCGACAATAAGATGGGACAGTTGGGTATCGGTACTCAAAGCCAGTCTGTAATGACCCCGACTCGGGTTAGGACACACCAAATAAGAGGCTTTACTCTGTTTGTTAACAAAACTATTACATTTTCAGGTCTTATATAAGGGAAAGCCTATTTTGAAGATGTCCTGCGGCGCTGAGTTCTCTATGGTTTTGGACGCCGTCGGAAACCTCTACTCATTCGGGTCTCCAGAATACGGACAGTTGGGTCAGTGCTACACATCTATTGTTTGACAATTGATTATAATTCTGATTAATAATGTGTTGAACCCAACAATAGGTCATAACAGTGAAGGCAAGTACTTCGCGTCGGGCAACAAACTGGCCTACAGGTGCGAACTCACCCCAAGAAAACTCGTCTATTTCATCGAGAAGACACGCGAAGGACATATACTTCCGCTCGAAGACGTCTCTATTGTGGACATCGCCTGTGGTGTCAATCATACCCTTGCGGTCGACCGTAAAAAGCGATGCTTTTCATGGGGTTTTGGCGGCTACGGGAGGTTAGGCCACACAGAGGTAGGACTCACACAGATTTAGTTGAGTTCTATTATATTCAATGAAAATTGTGTCCATTGTTTCAGACAAAGGATGAACTGATGCCACGAAATATAAAGACATTCGATTCACTCAATCGTGGAGTGAAGAACTGTTGGTGTGGAAGCACTTACTCCATGGCAATCGATGAGAACAATTTGCTCTACTTCTGGGGACAGAATAAGTCTTCCGGTGAGGCGACTATGTACCCAAAGAACGTACAGGACTTGAATGGTTGGAACGTTCGGTCCATCGGATGCGCGAATAAATCGATTGTTGTCGCCGCTGATGACAGCCTCATATCGTGGGGACCGTCGCCTACTTATGGTATGACAAACAAAGACTGACTCTTAAGGGGAAAGCACTATAATTTGTCTCATTTTTTAGGCGAATTGGGTTACGGCGAGAATAAGGCCAAGTCTTCCACAACACCACAAGAAGTAAAGCCTTTGGAAGGTATTTACACTCATCGGGTGACCTGTGGCTTTGCGCACACCCTCATTATGGTCAGAGAAGACACCGAACAAGAAAAGGAACGGATTGACAAACTGCCCGTTTGGCCATAAATTCCAAAAATGGCTGAAATTTACAAATTTATTAGAAAATTGCGAAGAAAAACGGTTTTTGATATTTAATTTATTTTTGATAAGAAAAATCAGTTATTCTGAGGCTCTTTCTCTCGACTCATGTTTTAAAATATTTCCAATATGGGTATTATTTCAGTGATTATTTAAAGGTTTTTTAAAAGATATTCATTCGACTCATTATCTCATTATTAATCCATTTATTTATTAATCAATTAAATAATTAATTAGTTATTAATTTTGAATTAATCAGTAAATTACATGAAATTCCATTTTTATAATTCATTAATGAAATTAAATTATTCAGTATTTTATGTAATATTTGTGTTTAAAACACTTTAATACAAAACGTCTTCTTTTTCTCAAACATTGTTTTAATATTTGTCTCAAAACAGTATTGAAATAAATTAAATATTAAAATCGATTCAATTGTTTGTCACTTTTGGGAAGAGTTATCGACTGCTTCCCTTTCATATCAACTTTAGGGCTCAATTGATTGAGTTATCGAAGTTACTAGAGTATAGTGCTTCCGATTTCCATGTTCCAAGCTTTGAAGTTTTATTTGAACTTGCTGTCTTCGATTTGGACAGCCTGGGGATGGCTTTAGTTTGGTTTAAGTGCTGATTTTACGGTACTAACAGTAAAATCTTGGCAACTGTTGAGCCGATGAACTGTTACTTGACTTTCAATTGGAGTCAGAATAAGGACAGACAGTCAAACAGCTCTGCATAGTTTTGGTGATAACCTTGAAATCTTAAAATTCTTATTACTCTCCGATTCCTTGCATTTAAAATGTTTTTCAGATTTATTTTGTAAATAATTTTCTCTAAAAGTCTTTAAATTTTTATTTCGATTTAAATAAAAAACAAAAATAAATCAGTTTTTCATTAAAACGTATAAAAATGTTTAGTCAACAAAACAACAATCAAGAGTTGCAAAGGAAAGGGTCGATAAATAGGAAGACACCGATAAAAATATAACTCAATTTAATTTACAGTTTAATTGTAATCAAAATTCATTATAATTTAGTTTAAAATCAATTGAATGAAACACCGATTGATTGAAATTAAAATTAGTTTAACTAATGTTTAACTAATTATCGAATGTTTGCTAATTCTGTTTCAATTATATGCTTGTATTGAGTAAAGCCTCCCTCCAGACACTCGACAGTCTTATTATTGCAATACCAGAGCTCTTTGCACACCATTTCGATCATTTGTTGGTCGTGTGTGACCAGAATCACACCTCCTTTGAATTGATTGAGCGCTTTGGCCAACGCTTCCACTGTTTCGACGTCTAAATGATTGGTCGGTTCGTCGAGTATTAGTAAATGTGGGCTAAAATCGATAAAATTGTAACCAATTAGAGATAATTTCGACGATAATTAAGAAATTCATACTTAGAAAGAGTCATATTAGCGAAAGCGACCCTTGATTTCTGTCCTCCAGAGAGGGAAGCCATTGATTGCAGACCCAAATCACCAGTGATTCCAAAACCTCCTAAATATCTGCGATAATGCTCTTCAGGTTTGCCTAAAATAGTGAAGAATTGTTAGAATATTAGTTTGTTATAAACTATCTATTGATAAATACCCGGGTATTTGGAAGCCATGAACTGAAGCGGTGACATATTCATCGACAACTGGTCGACGTGGTGTTGGCTGAAGTAACCGATGGACAGATTCCTGTGCCCATGTCTTATGCCACTCGACGGATCCAATTCTCCATTCAATAACTTAAGAAGTGTTGTTTTTCCGGATCCGTTGTCACCGACAATACAGATACGAGACTCGAGATTTGCATTTAAACTGATTTTACTCAGAATAATATTAGACTTGTCGTAACTGAAGGTCACTTCATCCAACTGGAGGATAGGCGGCGTCAGCGCTTCCGGTTGTGGCAAACGTATCACTACTTCGGTATCTTTTTCGGGGGCCTCTACCTCTTCGAGCCGTTCCAATGCTTTGATCTTACTTTGAACCTGAAATATACGAATAGATAAGAGTCAGTAATTGAAGTCATGGGGTAGAGACTCACGAGTGACGCCCTTTTGGCGTTGTATCTGAACTTATCGATGAACTCCTGGACGTGTTGTTTGTATTGTTGTTGTGATTCATATTCTCTGAGTTGGTTCTTAAGCTTTTCAGTCATCGATTTGATGAACTGTTCATAATTTCCGCGATAAGTGTCTATACGTTGTGAATGAAAGTGAAGTACATCTGTCGGCACAGCGGCTAAGAATGTGCGGTCGTGAGAGACAACCAAAAGGGTTGACTCCCATTCGTTGATAAGGTACTGTTCCAACCAAATGATTGCTTTCATGTCTAACATGTTTGTAGGTTCGTCGAGGAGTAGGAGGTCTGGCCGGGAGAAGAGAGCGCGGGCTAACGCTATTCTCATTCGCCAACCGCCAGAAAATGTCTTTGTGGCCCGATTTTGCATTTCCGGAGTGAATCCCAGACCTAAACAAATGAAATGTTCAGCAAATCGTGGTTTAAAGACAATATGAATTGAGAATTACCGGACAGAATAATCGAAGCTCTGGCCGGTGCCTTATCGGCTTCAATGGCGGTCAACTCCTGGTATACATCGCTTAACCTCTGGCTCTCTTCTGATGTCACATCAGTTTTAGAAGACAATCGTTTTTCTTCATTGATTAAGTCGTTCCTTATTTTGTCGCATTCGAGCACAGAATCAATAGCTATGGTTTCGTCACCGATTACTTCCTGTTCGACGTGAAGAATGGAAATGTGTGACGGAATCATAAGTGAACCGTTGGATATCATATGAAGAAGTGTTGACTTTCCGATACCATTACGACCGCAGAGACCATAGCGTCGGCCATAACCTGATATAAATCAAAAAGTAGGTAAATATACCGAAAAATTCAATGAATAATTCAAAGTACGGACTGAGTGTCAGTTGTGCTGATCTGAGGAGAACGTGGTCTCCGAAGGCGACATCAAAATTGTCTATTTTTATGTCTTTCGTCCGATTAGTACCTCTGGCCTCGGATTTAGTGTCCTTTTTGGACACCATTTGGTTGGCTATAAAACACATAAAAAGAGAGTCGACATTAAATATCCCGAAAATAGCCAAAGTTTGCGGTGAAAACCTGTGGCCTCTTTGATTGATTGCAAGATTGGTTTGAATTCTATCGGATTATTATCTCTTTTATCCGCCTTTTGTTTGAGTTTCGCCTCTGCTTTCGATAACTTTTTTGTGTCCACTTTCGACTCTTTCTCTCGACTTGACGTCCAAATGGACTTCCAGTCGTCGGCGGTGTCATCAGTTCGGGAGACCATAGTTCCCAAATGGACGGGTGCTAACAATCGGCTGCTCGCGCCGTTAGTTGTCTTATCATTTCTGTGTAAAAAATTCATAAAAAACAATTGAAAATCAAATTCTTCTTCAGATGTGTTAATAAAAGACTGAATCAATTGAATGACTAACACATGAATTGCGTCGAAAAGTCTGTCACAAATATCTTTGATTTGTTTCTCAATCTGTTCTTCAGTACTGATATCGCTGTCATCACAACAGGATTGGAGTACTTCGCCGATGGCTTCTTCGATCTCATCTACTGATTCAAAGGTATCACAAGTGAGGACACCTTCGGAAACGGAATCATTAAATATTTAAATCACTTTTAAATCGTTAAGAGTTTGACTATTTTAAGGTCCAAACTCTTTAATTGATATATAAATTAAAGCGGCGCTCAGTTTAGACCCTAATTATGTCAAACCTTAAAACATCAATAAGTTTGATGAAAATAAGCATTTTTTTTCGCACAGACTTACCGATGATATAATCAGTCAAATGCTGGTCAATGTGTGGCAATTTGGTTGAGATAATCGATGTTATCTCCACTGTTGAGCACATAATTTGATCCAAAATTTATATCAAACCAATTATTGAATAAAATTTCATGAATTGTGTCATCAAATAAGTTACAAAATATGTGTACAAATCGCTTGATATACGTTTACTACTGAAGAGTTGACGTACTTTATGAGTGGCGCCAATCAATCCATTTGTTTGACAAAACGCATGTTTTTAGCATTAATTTTGTAAACAAATCGCTCTTTAATTTGATTTCTCAGCTTTTAATCATTAATTGAAGCCATCGATTGAATCAGTAGTTTCGTGGACACCATGTCTGACAAATTAGCCGAATTGTATGACCACTACAATAAGTTAGACGCCGCCAAAGATAATATACAAGAAGTGAGTCAATTGATCTAAAAAATCGATTTTTCGCCTCTTTTTTCTTCGAAATCACTTTTTGCCGAAGAATTTGATTAGTTTTCCGATAGTTGGATGAAATATCGTTTGAATTATCAGTTTTTCTAGAGATTTGGTCTTTTGATCCATATTTTCGACTTTTTATGTATTACCGGCTTTTTGTCCTTCAATTGACACCCAATTCATGTCAAATGTCTTTTAATTGCAGTTTGAATCTTCATATCTGTCGATATTGTCTTCAGTGAAAGGCACTCAACCAGAAAAGCAGTTGTGCTCTCAGTTCATATCGAGATTCTTCGTTAATTTCCCACAACATTACGACACAGCCATCGATGCACTGCTAGACCTGTGCGAAGACGACGACATCACTGTATTCATTGATTCAATTCCTTAATTATTCAAAGTTTTAATCATTTATTTTTCTATTCTTCAGATCAGACGCCATGCTATCAAAGAGTTGCCGAACATCTGTCGCGAACGCAAAGAATATGTCCCGAAAATGGCCGACGTTTTGGCACAACTACTCCAAACAGAGGACAATAACGAACTGACAATCGTTAACCATTCTCTGACCACTTTAGCCAAATATGACGCCAAAGGATTCTTCGGCGGTCTCTTCTCACAGATAATCGGCGGCGAAGATATTGTTCGCGAGAGAGCCATCAAATTCTTAAAGGATCGCTTGAAACTCATTCCGGCAGACATTTTCACCAAAGAAGTCGAAGAATATTTTCTGGACGAGAGTCGAAAAGTGATGGCAGACGTGACTAAAGAAGAGTTTATTACTTTTATGACACTATTGGGTGGACTCAAAATCTCCAAGACACTTACCGGACAGCAGGTGCTGATGGATATCGTCAAAGAACAGGCAGAACTCAACGACCCTTTTGATGTATGTCCTGATCAGTCATTCATTTGAATTATAATTGAATTGTTTCTGTCATTAAAAGGCTTCGGACATGGATTCCGTCGATAAACTATTGCTTTCTATAAGACACGGAATTCCCTATTTCTCGGTATTGAAAACATTTTGATTTGTTTCAATCAACTGATCCATACTCTTATGTTTAACTCTTATGTTTTTATAGCCATTCGTTCCATCGACGGAATTCCTCAAATATGTTAGTCTTCAAGTATTGCCACAATTGTCAGAAATGGAAACAAAACAATCCGGAATCGAGTTGGATGTCCTCCAACTATTGGCCGAAATGTCGCCGTTTATTTCCCCGAACACCGAATCAATAGAAGTAGAGAAGTGTTTGTCGCGGGTCTTCACTAAACTCTTGGATTATATGCCGACTCCGCCGCCCATTGAAGCGACAGAAGTCTCCACTAATGTCACCAACGGATCCGATGAACCCAGTCTTCAGTTCTCGCATATCGAGTGTCTATTATATGCGTTCCAACAGTTATGTAAATACAGTCCACAGTTTTTGGCCGATTCCCAGTCAGAACGGGTCAAGGATTTCAAGATTAGGCTACAGTACGTCGCGAGAGGTCTGTCCCCACTCTTTGCCTTGAGTTTAATTGTTTTCAAAAACTAAAAGTTTAATTTTTAATCAGGAGTTCAAAGCTATATAACAAAACTGAGGAAAGTCTTGTCGACAGTGAAGGGCGAGGCTCTCAAATCAGATGAGAATAAGTTGAAAGCCATGGCGTTGAAGACCACAAATAACATCAATAGTTTGATTCGGGATCTCTTCAAAATACCCCCCAGTTTTAAGTCCAGCATTAACCTGTCGTGGAAACCCCCGGCATCCAAAACAGCGCCCATTAAAGCCTCCCCCTTACCAGCTGTTACCACAATTCCAACCACTCCCAGTGTTACCGTCACTGAAGGAGAGGCTAAACCATCGAAACGACAGGCAATTACAGCACCGGAAGGCGCTTCAGAACCGAAAAAGGAGCGAAAAATATATGCACCGCCAGGTCTGACACCTTTTTAATGTTTGTATATTCCTTTTGATTTCATTCTGTTCTTTGGTTTTTTAGGCGGAAAATTCAGTTCAGGTATGAAAAAGAATTCCTTCAATAACTCAAACAGAGGTGGATTCCGAGGAGGCAGAGGGGGTGGCTTTCGAGGCAAACGAGGCTCTGGCCGAGGATTTAAGAGATGGAGTAATTAAATGACTGAATGAACACAAATACTAATCATTTATTCATTTGAAATGAAAATAATTAATCTTTTAATTTAAGGCTTTTTTGTGAAAAAATGTGAATATTTTCTGTCTTTTCTTGAATTCAGACAATATTTTCGATGAAAAATGTTTACTATTTTTCTTTTGATTGTCTTTTTTATCTTTTATTTGCACGAAAACATTGATTTCAGTACACTTTTCAATTGAATTCTTTGTTTGTTTCTCTCATTTCATTCGTTTTGACTGTAATTTTCAAAATTATAATCAATTTTTTGACGAATAGTTCCATAAAAATATAATTTAAAGAATAAAATGGATTTAATTTGAAGCAATTTCAGTGTTTTTATTGAAAAACATGGGATTTAATGAATAGTTGAATGAAATTTGAGTTAAAATTTGTGACAATTTTTGAATGAATTATGAATTTCTTGAAATCGTGTCATATTGTGAGTGATTTTTGTGGTCATTCTTCGCTCAAAGTAATGGTTATCATAAACATAAGTCCAAAGCCGACAAACATTGCTATGAATTGTATGATTGGCGACAGTTTGTAGACTCTGTCCTTCTGTAAGATCTCGAAGAATACTATATATAATATGGTTCCCGAAGCGATCGCACTCAAGAGGATTACAATAGGGTTGACCTCACTGTGAGTGTCGAGCGATTGTTCGGCGATTATAACTGTTATTATACCAATCGGTGACATAATTGAGAACAGAGTCATATGAAAGACCATTAGTGCAAAGTTTTGACATTTTTCATACAACTCTACACTAATTATAAGAGCGATCATCAGTTTGTGTGATGCGATCGCTATAAACATTGTCCAGATCTCAGTGGACTCGGCTCTGACTCCAATCGATATGCCGTCGAATATGGAATGGATTGAAAACGAAGCGATTATTACTAAGCCGTGAAGGAATCGAACTAATAGCCGATCTTTTCCTACATCGTGATCTTGCACTTCTTCACCTAGTTGATTTTAATAATAGATAATGGATTATTTAGTGGTTTGCTAGATTATTTTCAAGTTCAAAAGGGTCGAAGAAAAGGACTCAAACACTTTATGATGTTTTCTATAAATTCTTTAAAATATTTCAGCCAAAAGTCAACAGAATTTTAAAGGATTCAAAAACGCCGTTATATTTTAGAGGGGAATAGTGAGCAAAAAGTTAATTTAATATATTTTGTCCAAGCTAACTTACAGATATGATCAATTACTATAACGACCGGTTCATCGTCTCTATGGCTGTGCGTTGCGTGTTGTCGATTAGTTTCGTTGTGAATTATGGCAGAAGTCTCGTCGTATTCCTCGTCATCTCTGGCACTGCTATTATTGGTCGTCGATTGCGATTCAGTTTTTTCATTATTATTGAGACAATTGGTGACTATCTTATCGTTTAATACACTTATTCTGTCATTTGATTCATGTTTTCTATCGAGCAATGAATGCATCAGAACTTCAGTCAAATATATGGCGAAAAATCCGATACAAATCGCAATTTCCAAATATGGAAGTCTTAGGTCTTCAATACTCTGAGGGCTGTGCTCTTTGGTCTCGTCATGAAATACTGAATGATTGGATTTCAAATATTTCTCAAAATTATTCCTCACTTCTGGTATCATATGAACCAAAACTGTAAAGAATAGTATTCCTCCGCCCACTTGTGTGATAGCCTGGACATAGAAATTAGCGGACAGAATGGGCTCATGTGTTGAACCGGAATTGTTCTCTCTTTTGGAATTTTGTTGAGACTTCCGTCGAACCCATTTCTGGTACAAATAGACCGGAACTGTTCCGACCAAAAGAGTTAATAAGAATAGAAGACATGAAGTAATCAAACGAATTGCTGTCAAATTCATTACTAAAAAAAATAAAAAAACAAATAATTTTATAATCAGGAACATCTAGGAATTATCATTATACCAATATTATAGCTTGTTAAAAACTCAGAACCGACTAAGGTTAGTTATGCAATTTGAGAAAAGTTAAATTTGATTGTAAACTAACATTTTGAATGCAATATTCATTAGTCATATGATTGAAATCCAGGATATAATTTATAATCTTGTCATTCATTGCCTGTTTATTGATGCGTCGAAATGATTTGACATTAATTTATCGAACAATTGATTATTTATGTCTGTCCTCTAGTGTTTGAAATCCTTTAGTTGTTGACAACATGATCATTCAAAGTAAATTAATTCAAATATCAAAGTTAAAGAATCATCTAGCTTCTAAACAAAGTGTTCAATTCTTAGCACAGAATCAGTGGGTTTTTGACTTTATTGATAATTCTATGAATTTTTTTTCAAATGAAAAGTTTGCAAATCATCTGAAAGTTCAATGAAATCAATGCTTACCTTAAGAGCAATGAACACATTTGATGATTAATTGATAAACTAATTACCAGAACATCTGTTGATTGCTTGAAATAAATATGAAAATCAATGTTTGAAAGTCAACATTAATATAAATCAATATTAGATGAGTTGGTAGGAGTGGTCGTATGGGGTGTTTCAAACTTCAAACTAGGCTTTACCAGAGTCAATGATAAGCCACTTGTAATTATATATTACTCAGAAATAAAAACAGAAGTTATTTATAAATCATTTGATAATTTTTTTGAAGTTTGAGTTCAAATTTCATTTAATATTATGATAATTACGAAGATTTTTCGACAACTTCAGTATTGTTACCTTGGATTCTTTAGTACAATTCTTGGTGAAAGTGAAAATTATCGAGCACAAATTAAGTAGAATCAGGATATTTACCAATTTTATAAAGTTATCATAACTTTCCACTCTTTCCTATTGTAATTGTCAATTACTAATTGATCTTAAATTTGTTTGCATTAGTGATAACACAATTGATCGCAAACTAAACTTTGATAACAAATTCATTGAA
>JAQFXL010000239.1:0-26078 GCA_034693445.1 Edwardzetes edwardsi | reverse complement strand
TAAATGTATTGTATTGTCATACAAGACATCCATCTTTGAAACCTCCCATTCAATGCTCACATCAGCCAATAGTCTGCCATCTCTTGGATTTATTTTTAGTCCATTTTTGACAACTTTTTGAGCCATCATTTCATTGAGTCTTTGATTTTAAATCGTTTTTATTAGCATTTGATCACAAAATATAAAAATTAGTGAATATATAAGTCTTGGTCTAAATAATTATGAATTTGTTTATTCTTTTGTTGGCATTTGTTTTGATTTGTGTACAGAAAAGATCACTTTTGGAAGCGTTGAGCGCGACTGTAGTTTTGGATTCACTTACTTTTGAAAAGGTTTGAAAAACTTCTTCGGTTATGTTTTTAATCTTCTTTTTGAAAACAGATTATCACTAAATTCAGAGCAGTTTTGGTTAAGTTTGACGTTCAGTACCCGTACGGAGAAAAACACGAGGAGTTCGAAAAAGTGGCCAAAAGTGCCACTAATAGTGACATACTTTTGGCTGAAGTCGGAGTCCAACAATTTGGTGACAAACAAAATATGGATTTAATTGAAAAGTACGGCATCACAATCGATGACTTCCCAGTTTGTAAGCTCTTCATTGATGGCAATCTTCACTCTCCTATCCATTTCGGCCATCAATTGGAAGCAAATTCGATAATTAGATTTATTCGAAGACATTCGACAATCAGAATAACACCGAATAAAGATTTAGAAGAATTCGATAAATTGGCCGAAAATTTCGTTCAAAATATTACCGAAAAGGAGAGGAATGACATCATTAGTGACGCCAAACAAAGAGTCAATCATTTAAAAGACGAAGAGCTCAAGAAATTTGCCGAATATTACATCAAAATTATGGATAAATTAGTTAAAAAAGACAATCAATTCATCGAAAGTGAAATTCAAAGAATTAATGCAATTCTTAATCAAAAATTGACTGAAAATAAGAAAAATGAAATGAAAGCAAAAATTGATATTTTATTAAGTTTTTCAATTAATCAAAATTCAATAAAAGATGAATTGTAATCAATTATATTCTTGCAATTTTCAATCAAATAAACTTTTAAAGAATTCTGGTTTAAAGTGCATAAAGTTATGAGTTTCTGCAAAATTCAATCAAAGATTATCGTATTTACCACTAATTGAGACAAATATTATTTGCAATTCTTATGGCTTTTATGTAATTCTTCGATCTCTACTCAAATCAGTGGCAAAAATACTATTAATTTAAAGAATGCAAGGTAAGTGCCATGGTGTCATCACTCATGATCTTTCAAATATATAGTAGCTTCAGATTACTCAGACTAGATTAGTTTTAAGCTAGTAACTTAGTCAGAATTAGGTTAAGTCAACAATTGATTTATAAAGTATAGCACTACCACTAAATTCTGACTCATTTTAACTGAGTTGAGAATCAGTGTCAGTGTTGAGAGTCAGGTACAGCAAAGTCTTGCAAACTATTGTCATTTTGGCCATTAGTTTGTCAGCATTTGATAGTCACTGACGTAAAAGATGTCAATTTGCTGTTCAAATCTAAAAACAATTGACAACAAAAAGACTTTATCTCTTTTTTATGAAAACGTTTGCCAAATAGTTATCCAATTTGTTCCAATCGATTGGTTTGAATTCAATAAACATTTAATCATTTATTATATAAATTTATGTTTAATATATTGACTAAAAATAAATATAGTACACAATAATTGATATTTTGGCACATTTTACAGGAATTTCAATTCAAAATACAAATGACATTAATTCGAAATATATTATAATAACAGAAACGAACTGATAGTTAACATATAAAATACAAAATGAGTCAAAGATTGTCAAAACGTTTTGAAGAATTGTAATTTCAAATCAAAATTTGTTTAAAAAGTTTAGCACAAAATAGTTGCCCAAAGAAATGATTAACATTTGTAGCAAAAAATTGTCATTTATTTGAGTACTCAATAGCTTCGATCACTTGTTTATCGATAACATAGTATAGTATAGTTTCAATGAACAAGTATTTTACTCAATCAGGGTGAGCTAAATGGGAAGGGCTGTCCTTCTAACATTCCAGGATAAATAAAATTGGCTTTGATTTGATCTAGAGAAGTGAAAATATTTGCATTATGTGAAGTTTATGTAAGAGTGAGGCCATTCGATAATTGAATGATTAGAGCGTCAAATAAAATAATAATAATAATGCTTTAAATGATTTCAATTCAATTATTTTTACATATATTCAGAGTATTTGTCATTCAATAGAAAGTCATAACTTGTGTTGACTATAACTTAAACAGTATTTACCCGCAAACAGTCCACTCAGTTATAAGTGGATAATAAGTGAGAGACTCTTATATTATTTTTTGGTAAAAACTGAAAATAAATTACCGAAAATTATGACCAAAAACTAACGATTGAATGCGATTTACGGGTGAATACCGTATTTCAATAGAATATTTTTCATTAAACTAAAACAACCGGTAATTAAATGCATTGATTCTAAAAGCTTTGATAAAATTATTGCTAAAAACTTATATTAAAAGACAATTAAAGACTTAACTCTTTTTAATTGAAGACCAGAACAGACTTTGCGATTCGAAGAATACAAGCTTCGGATCAATTGATTGGTTTGATTTCTAAGCCAAAGGATGTCCGCTATCATAAAGAGGAGCCTTTGACTCGTCATTGCTATTGAGTTCATTGTCAGAAATGAGAAGATTTCGTTTCTCTTCGTCAGTGTTTTGTTGGTTGTATTCATACATAGGATTCGAAAAATTTGTACTCTTTTTGAGAAAATCCAAAATTAGTGTAAATTTGAGTACAATTTGTTTATTATAAAAATTTTAATACTTTTTCGTTAACTTCAAGAGCGAAGGAACGACTTAACGCATGACTGGGACTGATATCCTCGTCGAAGTCGTCGCTACCATACATAGGATTACTGATTTCGACATTGGCTGACGTTTCCTGCATTCTTCGGTGAAGAAACGCTCGATTACTGCAAAAGAGTTCAGAGTTTATCAATCAATCAATTGATGGCTTCTTTGTATGTAATTATTGAAAATACCTTTTCCTGATTCTGAATGTGAAGACACCGATGAAAAGTGCCAAACATATGATCAGAATAATGGCTAAGGGTATCACAGCTACTAATATCCATTTTGTCGTTTTGTCCAAAGAGTAAGAATCGCTTTCAAACTCTGAAGCTCTTAGAATGAGATTTTCACAGCGAAGGCCGGCATAACCCGGACTACACCTAAAGTGATAAATAGATAGCAATTAAAATGTTGTTTGAAATGAACTTAAAATCGAAACTAACAAACAGGCGGGCAATCGCTTGGAATCATCGGTAGGCATACAAGTGCCGCCATTTAGGCAATAAGCTTTGCAATCAGTGCTATATTGACACCTGGATCCCACCCAACCTCTCATACAACTGAAACGTTTTAAATTACAAATTAAAACCACAAAAAAAATAATTCAAAAACAATTATCGAAAACAAGACTTACTCGCACTTCGGGCCCAGTTCTCGACCTTCGGGCGGAATACAAGAGCCGCCGTGCAAACAAAAGGAATTGCAGATTGGATTGGCCTCTATCTCGCAAAGAGGACCGGACCAGCCTGAAGCACACTGACAGTAGGCTTCGTTGTCTTTGGTGAGTCGACACTGACCTCCGTTATGACAAATAATTTCATCACAAGATTTTGCGATAAAAATTTCACAAAAAGCGCCCATAAAGTGGGGGCGACATAAGCAAGTGTTGTGTCCATACTCTGACTTAGTTGGTACACATTTGCCCCCATTCCTACAGCCACACAGGTCTTGTTCGCAACGCTTTCCCTGATAACCTTCAGGACAGACACAAACGGATTTCTTCGAATTCCTCTGACAACTGCCACCATTAAGACATGTGCCGTCTTTACAACTGTCCTGATCGCAACGTTTGCCACTAAAGCCACTAAAACATGTGCACTGTGGCAGTCCGCCAATGACTGTGCAATTGCCGCGTTCGCAATAGTTGTCACACAATGACTCTTGACATCTATTACCGGAAAAGCCTAAAACAGAACAAATTAGTGAACAAACGACACAAATATAGTTATATTGTGAGCCATACCTGGAGGGCAGTGACACAAATAGTTTTGCTCTTCATTTTTAGAACAGTGACCAGAATTGTCACAATTCAATGAATGGCAGTTTTGACACTTTTGACCAAAAAAGTCTGAAAGACAGGTGCAAACAGGAACTCCGTCTTGAATATGACATTTGCCACCATTCAGACAGAAGTTGTCGCAAATGTTTGATCGAATCTCACAGCGATCTCCAGTCCATTCTGGAGAGCACTCACATCTGAGGGGCGGATGATTTGGATTATTGCTTTGCGATAACAGATCCGGATAACAATGGCCTTTGTTTTTGCAATAACCCGAACATTTGTAACGATCACATAGAGGGCCATCAAAACCAGGGGGACACCGACATTTAGGAGCGTCATCCGTATTATAATAACAGGTGCCCTGATTTAGACACTCCAACTCACATCGAAGGGAGGCTTTCATTCAAAAAATTAATTAAAACTTTCTTAAGAAAAACCATTTAATACTTACTTATAACCGGACTATTAGTAGGGGCGCAGACCACAGAAGCGCCGTCGTCTCCAACAGGCGTTTCACTCATTTCATTACTACACAGACAAACAGCTTTTAATGATGTTTGGGGTACACAGAGAGCTCCTTCTCCGCAATGTTTGTGAGCGCAAGGATTGTCTATCAAATGGTTTTGTTTGTTTTCCTGAACGATAACCACATCACTGGCTTTGTTGAGACCCCTGACTAAGTAAGTAATGTTTGCGACACCGAATTTGTTGATTCGAAAAATGGCGTTATTATGGAAAGTGCTCACAAACAGGTTGTCCTCAAAAACTTCTATTTTGTAGGGTTTGTCTTCAGAGGAATTGAAAGTCTTGACTACGTGTCTATTCTTTCCATTTATGTCTATCGTCTCAATAGTGGCTGCCTTAGGGTCTGTCCAATAGATACGATCAGCGGCGTAGTCAATGGCCAGTCCTGTCGGCCAAACTAGACTTCTTTCGACTAGAATTTTCCTCAGTGTGCCGTCGAGTCGGGCTCTAAACCCAAAAAATTGATTGCAATTAACAAAAATAGACCCAAAAATAAAATTCAGGGCTGAAAATATCAAACCTTTCAATCTTTGCTTTACGGCCCCAATCAGTCCAGAATATAAAGCCATTCTTGGGGTCGACTATAATATCGTGGGGTTGATCCAAATCATCGCTCACTAAAGTGCGCTGAACTGATCCATCGATAGTTGAGACAGTAATAGTGGCGGCGCCGGCATCGATCCAATATATATTTTTTGCAATCCAGTCAACGGCTATACCACGCGATGCGATTAGACCCGAGGCTATTGTAAACGGTTGCGGAGAACTCTGCGAAATGTCTCTTTTTGTGCGTAAATTATCGCTTTCGTCGTCAATCATCGGCGCATCGAATCGATAAACACTTCTGGTATGAAATGAGGTCCAGAATAGCGTCACTTTATCGGATTCATACATAACATCGAATGAATCTATTCGACTGGCTTTCGATACATTGGACAGAATATCAATCAATGCCTGCACTGAATGTTTATATGGATTGACTTTTCTGAGCCCGTTCTCACTCGCAACCAAAAGAACTGCCGGTTCTCCGATTGCAACACAAGAAGTATTATCATTAAATGCTTTGGTATACCCATAAGCACAGGCACACGAGTGGTTGGAGCCCTTCTTCACCAAACAAAGCTGAGAACAGGTACCGAAATGACAGACCGATAAATCGCAGTTCTCTTCGTCAGAATTGTCAGAACAGTCGTCATTTCCATTACACACATATTGGGATTCAATGCAAACACTATTAGAGCACTGAAACTGTTTGGGGGAACAGTGCTTATGGTGTGAACAGAAAACTGAGTCTTCATCGCTACTATCGCCGCACGAGTTCTGTCCGTCGCAAACCTGATATCAATTGTTTTCAATAAGAGTTTGAGTCAAACATTAAAGCGCTTCAAAATTACCTTTTCATTTGAGATACAAATATTATTTTTACACCTGAACCTCCCGGGAGGGCAGGCCATTGTCGAACACCGGCGCAGCTCTTCGTCACTATTGTCTCCGCAGTCGTCTTCACCTAAAATTAAATATTTAATGAAAAGAGTTGATATAAGAGGTACGAAAAGGTCAGACCATCACAACGCCAGAGAGCACTAATGCATTGCTGGTTATCGCACAAGAATTCTGATGACATACAAGTGTGGCCACAATTCTTCTCATCTGAACTATCCGGACAGTCGGCATCGCCTAATGAGACAATCAAATTAATATATCTTAAGTAATTGTGTATAAGGATAGCTTAAATGCCCCAAGGATTTGAGCTAGAACCCCTTGCGATAAGGAGTGGTCAAAATTTGATTCTGCCACAACCCGCTCCTTACGAGTCCAAAATTTTCTTCAACATTATATCTATGGACAGTCACTATGTCTGTCGAGGTTTTGGTCGACTACCCTATACCCCCCTGATGTCAGTCCTTATGCACCACTGATGTAAAGCCATTGCCATTCAAATAAAAGAATAATTCTAACACTTCTCCAATAAAATTCTCAAAATAAATGATTTAAATGTTATGCAAAACTCATCAATAGATTGAATATAAGGTGTGTTTGAACTCTACATAAGTTATTAATTATAATATTGACTGAATAGTTGGTTAATCGCTCTATCGATCAGTTCATTGAAATTAATTTTTAAAACTAAAAGTTTCTCAAAAGTGACTACAATTTTGAGTCAGACTTTACTGAATGGTTTTGCGCCTAATTTTAGATTCGAGTTATGACTCGGTTTTGGAGTTTATTGAGATTGAGATGAGAGATGGCTTTCCACAAACCGTCACATTTCCAATCATTGCGAATACAAAAGTTGCTGTCCTCGCAGTGGAACTCTTTTGGACTACAAGTTATGTTGCAATTGCTTTCATCACTTTTGTCTTCGCAATTATAAACTCCATTACACCTCCACATCGATCGAATGCATCGGCCGTTAGCACATCGGAACTCATCTTCAGAACACTCTCTGGGTTTGCAGTTCTTTTCATCGCTTCCATCGCCACAATCGTCTTCGAAATCGCAATACCAACGATCTATTGAGAGGAAAGTGGTTAAAGAGGTTTGTCTTTTGATCTAATAATTTGATGACTTATTGATGACTCACTTGGAATACACTTATTGTTATCGCATTTAAAATAGTTGTCATTACAAGTGGAGGTCTTGTCTCTGCAAGTCTCGGGTTCGTCCTCCTGACCCAAACAATCGAAATCGCCGTCACATTTCCAGCTGAAAGGAATGCAACGTCCGGTTTGACACTTGAAATAGTTCGCAGCACAGGCTCGAGACGCACAAGTAGTCGGTTCGTCTGAATTGTCTCCACAGTCATCATCACCTTTAATAGACGTAAGAAATGATATTTAAATCGTTACTAAAATTAAAAGTCTTGAATCAATGGTTTGCATACCATCACAGGTCCAGACCTGAGGTATACATCGATTATTGGAACATTTGAACTGATTGTTAAGACATGTCTTTTCGGCTAAAAAGAGATATTTTAAGAAATAAATTTAGTTTAAATAAAATGTCAATTATTTTAATTTACAGAGAATTTCAATAAATAACTAAAATATAAAATGAAATAATAAAAAGTAAATCGAATTTAAATTAATTTATTTAATTCAATGATTTGTATTAATTAAACATTTATTTAAAAACTTACGGCATTCGAGTTCATCGTCTTTTTGCGGGCAATCTATGAGTCCATCGCAGCGACTGCTGGCACTAATGCAATGGGCGGCTACCGTACCATTAGCTGAGCACTTGAATTGACTCGGAAGACATGTGTATTTGTCTGAACAAAATTCAATCGTTTAATATAATGTAACCAAAAGTGAGTGACATCTTTACCACATTCCCGTTCATCACTACTATCTCCACACTGAGAAGTACCATCGCACAGCTGTGAAGGAGGAATGCAGTGGACATTGTCGCATTGGAATTGTCCCGGACTGCAGTGGAAAGCCGGACATTCCGGGGGTTCATCTGTAATAACGAAATAATAAGTTATAAACTGATAAAAATTGATTAAAATAACTTTGACTGACCGGAGCCGTCGCCGCAATCGTCCTGAGTATCTGTTTTGAGAATCGATTCAATTATTAATTGTTTCGAAAAGTTAACCAAAGATTAAAATTCATTAAAAAGACTCAAAACTGACCGCATTTCCACCAAAAAGGTATGCAATTAAAGGTTGAATTGCAGACAAACTGAGAGGTCGTGCAGTTACTGACGCAGGTCTTATTATCTGATTGAAGGACGAAGTTTTCCGGACAAACGCAAACACTATCACCGTTAGGTGTTAGAAGACATAAAGTATTACACGTATTGTTTTCACAGGCATTTCCATTGGGTAGAGGCAGTTGTCTGTAAGGATGATAAATGTGAAGATCCATCGGACGGTGCGCTGTATTGGTTAGAGTGGAGACATTAGTGCAGTGATATTTGTGACAAAATTCGATTCCTTTGGTCTCCCAATCACTCCAATAGAGAGTGTTCTCAAATACAGTCAACGCAAAGATGTGATGAACCAAATTAGAAGTCTTGCGGCTAACGATTACGTGTCGGTTACGACCATTTAAATCCGTGACTGCAATATAGTCTTCGCGCGCATCCGCATAGAATAGATCTTTGTTGACGTAGTCGATGGTCAAAGCATTGGGCCACCCCAGGCTCTCGTTTATTAGCACGGTGAAATGTGAGCCATCCATTCCTGCTCTTCCGATATAAGGGGTTTCTCCCCAATCAGTCCAATAGAGATAACTATAGTTTAATGAAATCAATGAAAACAAGATTTAGACAAAAAAGAAGACAAACCCGTTGTAAGGATTCAAGACTATAGCCCGGGGCTCTTCGAGACCCTCTTTGATGAGAACTTTGCGAAATTTGCCCTCGAGAGTCGAGACCTCGATTGTATCCTTTCCTTTGTCACACCAGTAGAGGTTACGCGCCACCCAATCAACGGCTATTCCATCAGGACTTTGAACGGTTGCCGAATGGAGTATTTGTTCGGTTGTGCTTTCGTTTGAATTTGTCTCACAAATGCGTTTTATAGAACTGCCTAAAGCCGTCACATCTGACCAATAGATGCATTTCTCCAACCAATCGAAATCCAGTGCCACCGCATTCGTCAAATTGCGGACAAGAAGTTTATTGTCAAACCCTTTGGTTGAGATCTGACGGATGTAATAACGATTGGAGAAAATCAGAGTCGGAGCTATACTACTGTTGGCTTTACAGGAGACGCCGCCATCAATAGAATAGTAACCCTTATCGCAGGCACAGGCATAGGAGCCGTAAGTATTGCGACAGTGCTGACTACACGGCCTTTGAGTTTTACATTCGTCAATGTCTTTGCAGATCCGTCCGCCGTCTAAAGGCTCGAAGCCCTCAAAACAACTGCATTTATATCCGATGGGCATATCTTCACACTTCTGTGCGCACTGGATCTTAGACTCACATTCATTGACATTACATTTGGATTCATCCGAATAGTCGCCGCAATCGTCACTTCCATTACATAAAAGGTCGGCTTCGATACAAATTTCATTCTCGCACTCAAACCTTCCATCTGTGCACTTGGATGTCGTCATGTTATGCACACACAGACCATCCAACTCATCCTCTCCATCGTGACAATCATTAATACCATTGCAAAGCCATGTTTTTGGTATACATTTTTTGTTGCGACACTCGAACTGATCGGTTGTGCATTTAGTGTAAACACAGTTCTCCGGTTCATCAGATTTGTCGCCGCAATCGTCATCTCCGTCACAATAAAAGCTTTGCAAAATGCACTGATAGTTAAGGCATTGGAACTCATTTTGTTTACAAGTGCTGACATTACATCCATGTTCTGGATGTTCATCACTGGCCTGAGTGTCGCCGCAATCGTTTTCACCTAAAGTTTTGAATTAATCAATTGATTGGCTAAATATTTGAGAGTCCATACCATCACATATCCAAATGGCAGGAATACATTGTCCGGTGTTATTGCATCGAAACCAGTCTTCAGGACAGGTTCTAGTTTTACAATCTTCTGTTTCGTCACTTCCATCACTACAATCCTGATGACCATCACATCTGTTGATATAAATTGAAGTCATCTTCTAAATAAAGATATGTTGTCTAATATACCTCCAAATAGTAGGAATACAGTCAGAATTATTGCACTTAAACTGATCCGGTTGACAGCCATAATCGCAGTTCTCTTCATCTGAACTTACAGTTCCGTTGCGATCATCACAATCGTTGTCGCGATCACTGAAATATTATTTTTGGACTCAATTGACATCTAATGACAGGTAATATCAAAATACATACCAAACCCACGCCATTGGAATGCATTGCGATGTAAGACATTTAAATGAATTTGAAGGACAAGAAGTCTCTATTGATTTTGTTTTACAGTTTTCTTCGTCGGAGTTATCCCAACAGTCATTCTATTAACAAATGTTTGAATTTAATCAAAATTACACTGAATTTTAGTCAAATACCTGTCCGTCACAAATCCAATCCGGATGAATGCAAGCTGTAGTCGAGGGACAGTTGATAAACTTCTGCTCGGGATCCCAAAAGAGAGGGTGTTTGGAACAATCGGGTCGTTCGCATCCAATCTCATCGGAGACATCACTACAGTCAGGATCTTTAGAAAAGATTTTTGTTAATCGAATGAATGGTGTAATGAATAAAAGAGTTACCGGAATCACATCTGAACTGAGCGCCAATACAGGGCCCATCTTTGCACTTGAATTTGTCAGCACTACACGAGCAGTCATTTTCATCGGTGCCGTCCGTGCAGTGGATCTGTCCGTCGCAGCGCTTTTTTTCATCGATACATCGATTGTTAGAACACCGAAAGAAACCTTTCGGACATTTTCTGGTCGAACAGTAGTTGAGATTCTCATCGGAATCGTCGGGACAGGCGGACACTCCATCGCATGTCATTTCGAAAGGTATGCAAACTCCGGTCCCGCACTCGAATTCATTGTAAGAGCAGTTGCTATTCTTAATGACACACGTCTTTCCGTTTGGAGACACAACTCTCCCGATAAAACAACTGCAGAAAATGGAACCATTAAGTGAAACGGAACAGACGTCTTCACAGCCGCCATTCAATGGCAGACAAGGGTTAAGAGTACAGTCTTCTGTGTCGTTGGCCACCGCTATTATACCCATTGGTCTGGGAATGTTTCGACGAAGTTTGACCACTTGAGAGCCGGTGAATTTGTCACATCTGAGGACCGCGTGTTCGACCCAATCCGTCCAAAACAAGTAGTTCTCTAAAATCGCTAAATCGAACGGATGTTTAGGTATTTCGGTTAACAACAAATGGCGTTCACTTCCGTCTAAATTGCATTTTTCGATTTTGTCGAGTCTGGCGTCAGACCAGTAGAGCTTCTGAAGCTTGTGATCAATTGTGATGGCGTTCGGCATTCGGATATCTGTAGTAATGATGGCCTGTAAGTCATAACCACTCAAATATGCCCTTTGAATGCTTGGGTTGCGATTATTCCAATTCGTCCAATAGACTCGTGAGGCACAACTGTCTACAGCGATGCCTCGAGGCTTGTCTTCAGCGCCCAGTTTTATGATTTTCTCAATTTTTGAGCCCGAAGTTCGCAAATTGATCCGTGAAATGGAAGCGTCGCTATTACTGGTCCAATAGAGTTCGCCGTACATCTGGTCGTAAACAATGCCTTCAACTGATCCCTGTTTTTCAACCAATAACTGATGTCCGGTGCCATTGAAAAAACTGCTGCTAACACTTCCTCTTTGAATGTCGGAATAAATTACTCGTTGGGAGGAGTAGTCAAATGTAAGTCCGATCACATTTCTCATGTGGTCTTTGTTAGTAACCCCGGGATAGGGAGCGTTCAGATTCTTCTCGTCGTTCACATGAATGCTATCTATTTCTGTAACTTTTGAATACATGATAAACGCCTCATAGGGTTCGCAGGTCTGGTTGTCGGCTCCAATTCTACCATGAGCGCAGGCACATCGATATCCCAGTGATGGTCCCATAAATAGGCACAAATCCTGACACCCACCGTTATTGACCGCGCATTTGTTGTTCTGAGAGGTCGGTCTCTTATGAAACACTTTGACATCTTTGATATGGTCTCCCATTTGGGTCTGGATTGGAGTCACTGTTAGATTGGCATTGTCTTTGTCTGCGCGAAGTATAGCTCCGCCCAAATAGTTGGTATCGGCCCAGTATATGAACTGTTCGAATAAACTCAACGAAATAGGACTTATTAATTGAGAACCACTTATGATGACCTCGCGATCGGTTCCGTCCAAATTCATTCTTTCAATGGTGTCTTTGTGTGAATCAGTCCAATAGACTTTGTCTTCGAGAACATCGACAGCTAAATCGTTGATCATTTGAACGGAAGTGTTGCAAATTGTCATTCTTTGAGTGCCGTCGAGAAGAGTCCTCTCTATTTTGGGATTCAATCCAATATCACTCCAAAACAAGAAACCCTGCAAAGGGTGAACTGCCAGAGCATTTGGTTTATCCATATTTCCTGAAATAATCACATAACGAGAGCTGCCGTTGAGATGAGACACTTCGATGACATCAAAGTCAGGGTCAACCCAATAGATGTTATTCGCCATCCAATCGACAGCAAAGCCTTCGATTTTTTCAATTCCGTTAACTATTATCTGATGACAAGTTGTGTCTCTTTTGATGCGAGTTATGGAGCCGTCATCGCTGTCCACCCAATAAATGAAACCCTCGTTATATATATAGTCAATGGTTGAGGCCATTAAAACTCGTGAAATGGGAGGAAGTAATGGTTTTGAGGTATCATTAGGTTTGGCACTAATTGCTTTTATACCCCAATTCCACGAATACATGAGGAAGACATCGGCTCCCAAACAATTAGTTTGATTGTTGGGATCAACTCTGAATCCAATGGCACATTTGCACACTCTTTGGTTCGGTGATACCATTAGACACAGATGAGAACAGTTGCCATTATTTTGACACATATTAGTACCCGTTTGAAGAGCGCTGTCATACACTTTGATTGTTATGACGTCTTCGGTTTGATTTCGAAAAATTGATTGATTTTTGCCATTAGTTTTGTCGATCATATGAATAGAGTTATCGATTTGTGAAGAAAAAAGGATAAAATTGTGGTAAACGGTAAGCGCCAGCGGTTCGAGTGGTGTCTGAGTATGTTTTCCTGCGTCTAATAACATATGAATGTCATCGGATCCCAATTCAATGTATTGAATGCTAGCACTGCCGACATTAATCCAATACAAACGGTTAGGAATTGACTCGAAATCTAAGGCTAAACTTGAGGGCTGATCCAAATATTTGTTACCAGACTTTGTAACCAATTTCTTGATGGAAGTGCCGTCCATTGCTGATTGTTTTATCACTGGATCTCTATTCTGATTCAAATCTTCGAGATCTTCAAATCCGTGATCAGACCATATGATGAGTCCGTTTAATGGATGGACGACAAGAGACTGCGGGTTAAAAAGGTCTTCGTTTATGATTTCAGAGATGAACTCTCCGTTAAGATTACAGACGAATATCTTTCCTCTGTTTGAGTCCATTGAAGTGACAAAGAGATTGTTTGCAATCCAATCGATGGCAAACCCGTGTGGACTTGTGATCACAGTATCGATTATAGTTTCGACGGGACTGCCTGTCAGTAAAGCCCTTTTCACTTCATTGAGCTGAGAGTCTGCCCAATAGATCTGCTTAAGTCTGGCGACGAAATCAATTTGAGAGGCGGCGATCACTTTCGGCAGATTTATTGGAGGAATAGTATGATAATAGGGTTGATCCAAATCAACGCCTCGAATCTCATTTGGTTTAGAAATAAGTAAAACCTTTTCATTTGCAACACATGTCTTGTTATCAGAACTCAATTTCATAATATGAGGACATTTGCAGCGATAGGTATTGTTTTTGTTTATTAGACACAAGTGAGAGCACTGACCGTTATTAACAGCACATTCCGAAGTTATATTGTCTGTGGGCTGACGGGACGGATGAAATATTTTGATATCGAATGGTTGAGTGATTGCCCGCTGAACCACTTTTATGTCACTTCCATTCCATTTGTTGGCCCGAATCACAGAATTAGTTCTCCAATCAGTCCAATAGACGTGGTTTTCATACAAAGATATAGCAAATGGATGGGTGAGGAGCTCGTGTCCGCGCAGTACTTCATGATAACCTGTGCCATCATATTTGACTGTACTTATAGAATCAGAGCGGGCGTCGATCCAATATATTCTTTGAGCGACATAGTCGAGGACGAGTCCATTGGGCCAAGCACCATCACTGGATTCCACCCGATATACCACACGCCTGTCTTCACCGCTCATTGAAGCCGACTCTATTCGTGGCGACTCTGAGTCCCAATCAGTCCAAAAGAGGATTCCATATCTGCAGTCGAGAGCTATAGCTCGAGGGCTGACCATTTGTCCTGCAATGAGTGTGCGTCTGAAACTACCGTTGAGTTTTGCCACTTCTATCTGATCCAGGTTGCTTTCCACCCAATAAATGTTTTGTCCGATCCAATCGACAGCCAGTCCCTCGGCAGTGGCCAAACCTATTTGAACGATCACTTCAATGTTAGTGAGGGAGCTGTGAATCAGAAATCCTCGGTATATCTTGTCGTCCATAACGTCGGTCCAGAAAATCATTTGCTCTCTGTCTGAGTGATAGAAGTCGAGTGCAATCGTATTCTTAAGACCCGAAAGAAGGGGTTTAACTGACATTGTTTTCAAATCAACGCTTCGAATCTCATGTCTGTTCGAAAATATAACATAAGGTGTGTTAACATCTGTGCTCTTGCAGGTGAAGCCGTCACTTTGCAACTGATAACCTGTTTCGCATTCGCACTTATGCTGTTTCTCATTGATTTGGACACACTTTTGACTGCAGGCACCCCATGTGTCACAAGTCATGAGATGAGCACAGGTCAAATTGTCATTTGATAGGGTTAGTCCATTGGCACAAAGACATGTATAGCCAGAACCGTCGGGTGTGTTATGACAGGAACCGGCGCACTGACTGAAAAAGCAGTGGTCTTTCTCACAAAGGCCGCCCTCATCGGTGCCGTTCGCACAGTCGATGTTATTATCGCAAAAACGAGAGATATTCAGACAAATAGTTCGGTTCTCTTTGGCTGAAAGACAACTTCTGTTTGGAGGTAAACAACAGTCACTTTCATCTGAATTGTCGTCACAATCGAAATGTGAATCACATTTGCGGTGAAGAGGAATACAATGACCAGAAGTCTTGCACCGGAACTGATCTGTTGTACAGTTGATTGTCGAATTGCATTCGCTTTCATCACTTCCATCGAAACAGTCTTTCTTTCCATCGCAGACAAAATGAAAGTGAAGACAATCACCAGATTTGCAGACAAACTCATTGGTATGACAACCGATTGCCGACACTTTAGTCTTATTGTATGTGTTTTGAAAACAGTTCTCTTCGTCGGTGCCATCACTACAATCCCAAACGCCATTACACTTGTAAATAGTGTCCAAACACTTACGTCCGGATTCACAACTGAATTGAGAGGAAGAGTTGCAAAATGAATGGCAGTTCAATTCGTCGCTGTTGTCTCCACAGTCGTCTTCACCGTCACAGACGTACTCCAGAAGAATACAACCCTTATTTTTACACCGAAACTCAATCGGCTGACACTCGGAACCGACACAACCTAAAGCACAAACAGATGTCACTAAATATTAGAGTCATACCAATCGATGACATACCGATACATTCCGTTTGATTTTGAGAACCGTCTTCTTCTTCACAAAAACCAATCGGTGTTCTACTGGACAGCAGTCCAATAATCAGAACGTACCACAAGACTGGTCTCACTTTATTACTCATCCTATTTGCCAATCAATGGTAGACACCGAGTGCTGTCATATCAAAAGAAGAGTTCTTCTTCTCCTGCATTCCTATTGTTTTGTTTATTTATTGACCGAATTTTTTCTCTAATTTCGGTTCATAGATGACTCTCAACTCAAAGTTAGAGCTCTAACCTCACCCAACCCAACCTCACCCAACCCAACCTCACCCGACCCAACCTCACCCAACTCAAACTCAACATTATACCAGGATTATCTGTTGCCAATTTGTAAATAACAATTAAATTATCATTACTGCAACTTTTTTGAACTAGTTTCAATTATAAATTCGGACCGAAATCCCTTGAATTACATTTATGACGCGAATAGAACATTTGCATAATCTAGTCTTGTACAATTCTGTGCAATTCTGTTCAATTCTGCTACTTATAAATTAGAAAAACAATTAAACAAATTTATTTTCATTTTTAACTTATAATAAAATGAGTCTGATGAGTATTGAACATGGGCACTTTATTTCCTACTTATTCCATAGCATACATATAATAATAATTCCATTAAAGTTTCATATCTCCGATAAGACGACTTTATTAACAAGGCACTTATTTTTCAATTTGATACCTGATGAATATGCACCTAGGTTGTTTTGTGCCATCAATTGGTATTATAGATCCGTATATTGAATGCATTTTCATTGAATGAGAAAATGAATTGAATTTTGTGACAAATTTATCGATATTTGGATTCTTTTTTCGCTCAAATGATTTCATTGAAGTGAAGACAAAATGATTTGAAAAAAGTATTTCTAATAATTTAATTCGAATAAAGTCTTGACTTTCGTCTCAATTCTGTTTTTTATACTTTTTTTGAGAATTTTTTGTGATTTTCGATTATTTGTGAATCTTTTGTCTAATGGAACAAATGAGTGACTCTTGAGTTGCTATCAGTGGATAGGACTCCAACTGACAAAACATCAAAGCTTTCGGCATAACTTAATTCAAGTCTATTATCGCCGAACCATACGATTGAAAGCTAAGCAACGCTTCAACGAAATCAAACGAAACCAACGCTTTTCTTATTGAGTTCAATGACTCGATTGCATCGCTTTTCTATTCATTAGGTTTTTATTTCCAAAAACAAATACAACAAAATTTTAAGGAAAAAACAGAGAACTTTGCTCTTAATTTTATCGAAGAATTCAACCAAATTTAGTCATTTGACTTCCATTTTGCAGGAATTTGAAACCAATGATAGTTTTGGTCTAAAAAGTCTTTAGTTCCTTCAATACAGGAAAAGTGTCGGTTACACCCATTTCAAAGAATACCAGATTACAGAATCCTATTCAACCCAATCGATTCAACTTTGTCTGTGATATGAGGCTATAATTTTGAAAATTTTTGATTATCAGATACATTCATTAAAGCTAAAAAGAGATAACTCATATCTTAAACTTAATTGACCTGTCATAAATTCAAAGTTCCTGTCCTACCAAAATAAAATCAACTAATGAAGTTATAAAAAGGCCCTATTGAAATATCTGCTGTGTTAAATAAACTATGTAAATCTTAGTTTGAGAGTTTGAGTAGTTTCTTTGATAAATCGAGTGGATTAATTTGGCCAAGATTAACATTCTCTGTTAATGTTGATATATTTGAATTTGTGTGAGAATTGGTGAAAATATAGAAATGATTGAAAGATGACTCAATTTAATCACTTTTATTATATAATAATTTATGTTTTGTTTTATCGAATGTATAAAAAGAAAGAAATCATTTAAAACAAAAAAAAGTCAAAACAACTTTTGTTTTTAGTTCTTATGGTATATAATAAATGAAAAAACTATTCAATAATATAAATGATATAATAATAATAATTTTGGAGATATTTTTGAAATAAAAGACATTATTAACAGTCATTGAATTGTAAAATGTATTTACAATAGAAAAAGTTTACAAACAATAAGTGCTCGAAGAATATAATACATATTTACACGAAATCTCTCTTTAAAAACATTTTCTTATATAACAATTAGAGACCATTTCTTTCAAATGCATATTAAATGCATTTTTGAACATTAATTGAGAACTCAATTAACATAAAATTAATTACAAAATAGAGATAAAGTAAAGACGAAAACTATTTCCCGTAAAATATATTGCGAACGCAAATTAAAAATAAATTAAATTAAATTATAATTAAATAAAAACTGAGAGGAACTTAAAAATAAGATTTTGATTTAGAAATTGAGTATCGGATGAGAAACGACTTTAAATTAAATAGTTTATGATTTCGAAATAGGATTTCCATAAGTTGTTAAGCGATAAGTAAAGTCTAAAATATTACTTCTTTTGAATCAAATGATTTGCACTGCGATTGAATAGTTGGCCACAAATTACAAAAACTTTTAAGCGTTTAATTGTCTAAATATTTATTTATTTTCATTTGTCGTGATTTCGATCAGCATTTTCCGAGGCTATGATTACGGGTCGGAAGGCATACGGCACAGAATCGTCACCATATTCTAGATCCTAGAAATTCAATCAAAAGTTTAGTCTTAGATTCAAAAATCAATTTGTTTTGAGTTATCTCACGGTTTGTAAGCGTTTGTCTTCTTGTGATCCAAAATAATCGTCACTATAAATGTAGGACATATTTCTGTGAGTCTTCCTCAGTGAATGAACTCGACTAAAGGTCTTTCTATTGATTTGATCCCTTTCTATCTCCCAATTCGATACTGACTTCTCTTTCTTTCGATGCCTTTACGAAAGAAAATATAAAAATTCAATTAATTTGAACAATGGTTTAGTCGAATGGAAGCTCACCTCAAATATGAATAATAAAATAGTATAATAATAACCATCAAAAGGACAGCCAGAGTAACTCCTCCCGCAATGCTGGCCGTCTCGACTAAGACCTTCTCTCTGGAAGCTGTTAATCAAATGCAAAAAAATTAAGATTTGCAACAATTTTTTGGGCAGAAAATAATGAAAAAACTCATACGAGACTTACGGAGATAAGAACCATCGAGGTCTTTGAATTCGCATCTCTGGCCCATATATCCATCGGCACATCTGATAGGAATAATTTTATAATTAATTTTGTGAGAACTGAATAACTATTAGGGAATCAATTAATTAATGGATGGAATCCTTACTCGCAATTGTAAAGAATAGACTCTCCAATTCTCACGGAAAAACAAGTCGCACCGTTCAGGCAATACCACTTTGCGTAGGCTTCAGGACAGGCGTATGTTTGGAATGTTATGTTTGGCCGAGTTGTGGGCGACGGTGGTCTTGGTTTGGGAGTTGACCGCGAAGAACAGGCCTCTATATAATAGATGAAAAGAAGGTATCAAATCTGCATCTTATAATTGGTTTATTCGGTCCGACCGTAGAACCCATTCAATTAAAAGTGACCGCAATTTCTTTATGGTTTCCACCCACACATCACTTGTGCAGACCTGAGTTTCTATTCATTTTTACCGGCATGCAGTATTTTCGGGGTAACACGGTAATTGCAATTTTAAAAGTTTAGCTTTGGATCAGACTTTATGGCCGAGATTTGGCTTATATTACAAAAAATTATTCGATTTAATCACTTATACTAATAATAGGGTGAAAGGGGTCGACCATATAGTTGACAACAGACATGAAATAAGACCAACACAAACCATTATGTGTGGTATATGAGTATCGGAAAACAACCTTACATGCCCTGTGCTCCTAAAATACCTTAAAGGAAGACAGCCCTTCCGTTATTACATTTTTCGTCACAGTTATGTTCAGCACATATCAGGTTTGACTTTCCGATTAAAATCCATAGAATTCAAACAAAAAATATATGTGAACGCAATGAGCACTACCTTTCTTGCGTTGTCAGGTGGAGTGTGCAAATTCTTGACTCAATGATACAGCAAATAAGGCATATATTTTCAGCAAATTTTCATTATTCAGCAAACAATATATAAATAGATTAAAATCACAAAAAATTACTGATTCTGTGGATATTGGAGTTCCTAATAAAACAGACATTTATGTCAATGAACTTACTTTTCTCTAATTTTCATCAATCCTTGCAATTATATTGACCTCAGAATAGTTATCACAATTTTGAAAATAACTTTTCTGTGGCTATGAATCGATTCCCAATAAATTGAAAATAGATTGTTGTGATGTCAGTGCCGTCAGTGCCTCTCTTTCTCTAAACATTATGATTATATCCTTTACAGCACTTTATTGTTGAATTAATTTAACACAAATTGCAATCATATTTGCTTTTTACAGGTTCTCAAAATTTTTAAACAAGGTATACTTTGAAATCGTTCACAAAACAAATTGGGAGGAAAGAGGATATGAACAGAAAACTATAGCAAAGTATGTGAGCGCAGGTAAATATCGGAAGTTGAGTGCACGCTATACCTTTGACTATACCTTTGACTATACCTTTGACTATACCTTTCACTTTGCATCTCATAAAGCAATTCAATAAAATAAAGTAAAAAGGTTATTACAGGAACCGGAAGTAAGGCTCGCTGGGCCTGGATATGGCTCGCTTAGCAGTCTATACCAATGTCATATCACGACTATCTGTCCCCATGACCTCTGGTCAACAGTACGCAAGAATTTGTAGCGGTTTGGCACTAATTGAATAATAAGGTGCTATAAAGTTCTTCTCAAATGAAGGGACAGAGAGAGAGAGAGAGAGAGAGAGAGAGAGAGAGAGAGAGAGAGAGAGAGAGAGAGAGAGAGAGTCATGAAATTAAAGTTGAATTAAAATTTAGATCAAGGGAAAAATGATCTTGAAAAGTGATATTTGCGAACAAATGATGATTAAAGTGATAAAAGTTCGAAACACAAGACATCTGTTCTAAAAATTTGTTCAAATATTTTCAAATCCAATAAATTTAGGAAAATATTTATTTAAAAGACAACTAAAGTATTAATAAATATTCTTAAATGTATTTAAGCGTTGGTTTAAGTATTTTTGAATTAGAATTTATATATTTTATTAACATTTGTAGTGTTTTGCAAACGTTTTCATAATATCGAGGATAACCACAAAATATTTTGTGACAAATTTCCCTAAGTTTGAGAGTTTATCCAAAATATTCTCTGAGGTTACGGGTTCTCAGTGGCATAGAATGGGACAGTGAAAGTGAGTTCACTCCCCCTGACTGCTGAAAATACCTCTCCCTGAGGTCACGAACCTTGGAAACCCCAGAATAATATAGTTAACCGAACAGCAAAATAGCTCAGGAAAGTGCATCTGTTGGGGGACAGCTATCGGAGAGAGTAATGAGTGAGTCGGAGAGAGAGAGAGAGAGAGAGAGAGAGAGAGAGAGAGAGAGAGAGAGAGAGAATGATAGAGAGTGTGTGTCAGTCCCAATACAAATGTTGGCCACAATCGCGATCCGAATCAGTGAAAGCAGTTGCAGAACCGAATTCCGATGAATATATTTGAAACTGCATTTGAGGACTGCCCTCAGCAAACGGCTTTACATTTGCAATCATAGCGTTTGTCTCTCTGTTGACAAACCATTCAAAACAAATTTTCAATCAAAAAAAAGGTCTTTCGAATCAATCTTTAGACGGAATGCCAGACTTAGCCATCACTACCTTGACTAATATACTACCATGCTGCTATGACTAATAGATATAAATTAAGCATTTATTTATTCGTTAGACTAGAAGACGGCTTTCCATCGACATTAAGATTATACGATACAATGCAACACCTGTGCAATAGCTGTGCAAATGGTCAGACTTCGAAGACTCGCTATCACTTGACGGATGGCTGACTTTTAAACCATTTCTAATGAGATACGTGTGCCATAAGAGCTAAACAGAAGTACCAAAGAGTAAAGCACTGAACTCAAGAGACTGTCGGAGAAGTTTTGTCCCCAAAGGCCTCCCAATGTTTAAGTTCCATATGGAGTGCAGATAATGCCTTAAATGCTTCAAATAATCTAAGCTTTAGATCTGTGCAGAGTTTAGCTGTTTATTTGACCGTATATTGACTAAGTTGTGCACTACTCCAGAATAGGTGACCGTTCTCTACTATCATTGCATGTCCTGTGCCCGACCATCTGCTTCTCTTGTTTTGTTGGTATGTCTGGTCTCAAAGGCGTTTATTATACTGAATCGGCAGCACTACCACTAATATCAGAGCATTGGACATAAGGTGAGCCACGCGACCGACAAAACATGCAATGAATTCTATTTTGACGAGAGCTCACACCACGAGCACCTGGTCATACTTTTCCGTTCACCATAACATTGTGAACATATCAATCAATTGGGGAATGGACTCAACATTACAACACATAATTGTATAATAATTGTTATATTATTCACAATCTGAAGCCGGCGTTGATTTCAAATTAATCCCATGTTCTCAACACTCAATCGATAATAATAACCCTTTGATGGAATCAATTAAAAAACGATTAAGAAAATATTTAGACCAAGAATTGTCACAATACTGAAGACTGAATTGAAAGCATTTGACATAAAATTTGTTTAGAAATTTAGTGGAAATGAGTTGAGTTTCGAGACTTGGATTGGAAGCGAACTAACGATCATTTTTTGTGTAAATCTTATTTTCGTAATAATAATAGAAATGAAGTTTCGATATAATGTTGGGTTTTGTTGAGAATTGAGAACAAGTCTAGACTTTTGTATTATAGGCAACGAATGTTTTTTTGAGTTGGGCTCAAGCTATCAACTCCTACCTCATACCCCATACCTCGGTTCACACTCTTATGGAATTTGAAAGGGAGAACGCGATTGTATTTTGAACTCAAATTATAAAGACAGCAAAAGCAGAGCTTATGTGAGGGCAGTAGACGTGCGCTGCACTGCACGTGCAGTGAGAGCAGACACGCGTCGGTCACAGGCACTGCACTGGCAATGTGCACCATTTGCTAGCCACCAAATACCCGGTGCAAAGCACAATAGAAGCTATTGAAACGTTGAGCTCGAGTTGAGCTGTGCCTGCTGCACCAGCCTCTTATGTGCAGTCGATGGTCTTGTTGTAACCGTTCTAAACATAGAGCAGTACTCTTTGGTATTGTTTGGGGGACTGGCACCCTAACATGTGATGCTCTCTAATCAACTGTAGAAGTGTACCAATTTTATAAAAGATGATGTTTGGCCTCTGTATGTGCTGTGTATAAGCGCGTGTCTGGTGTGCGACTCACTCGTAGAATAGCAATAAAATAAGAGTTCCTTCACTGCCAGCACTCTCGCGGAGAAAACGAGACTATTAGAGCACCGGTAGTCACCCGAAAGCACTATTGATTGCAAAATGTAGTGAATTTCGATGCATTGCACTCATGACTTAAGTTTAGATCAAAACTGTAAATATATTGTTAGAGTTCATTGGCTTACGATGACAACCGAGCGATCTGTGCAACGGATTGGTTTGTGAGTTCTCATTAACATCGATATCAACTGAGAAATAATTAGCTTGCTCAACTCAATTACTTGTCTCTACAGTTAGTTACTATTTTCACGATTCAAATACTTCAATGAACTTTGAAAAGAGTTGTGGAGAAACATCTCTAAGGCTTATAATTGACTGACATTTGATTAATACAATTGTGAGCCTAAAGAAAGTCATAAATAATTGTATATAAAAAGTCAAAGAAATATAAGAAGTAATCAATAAAATACGAGTTCCAGAAACTCAATAAAAATAAAGTTGAGGTGTAAGCAGTGGTAGGAACGGTATGAGACGATATGAGTGCCGGTTTAGCAGATGCAACACAACATTAACTATAAATCCGATGTTGTGTTGAATATCGACTCAAATTGTATTGAATTAAAAGGGACACAAAGTAGGCGTAACCAGAGTTGAACAGATTGAATGGAAGAAAAATGGACATGTCGTTGAGCAGATACACTTATACTGCATCGACACACTAGTTAGGGCACGCGGCACAGGCATACGTCCCGACCGCAAAATATCGTCTCCTAATCAAAACCTTTGGACTGAATCGACTGATTCGGTGAAGGCATTGGTTTTGACAAAATAAATGCGATATTGAAATATGAATATCGGAATAAATGCTTAGATATTATTGTGAGTCTTGTGCTCTGAATAAGACTTTTGAGTCGAGACAACACAACACTACTCGTATTGAATGCCCATCTTTTTTGAGTCTAACCCAAAAGCAGTGAGCTTTCAAACCTCCCTGAATATGTCAAACCATAAAAAAATATTTTGGCGAATAAAACAACCCATTAATCACTTATGAGTCGGGAAAAAATAGACGACACCACCAAAAGCCACAGTTTATTGTTAAACATTGATTTGCATTCGAACGGCTCTATCAATAGGTTATACCTCAGTCATCGTCAGACATAGCATCAATTGATGCACTGTTTCTCTGTTTACAACTGTACCTAATCATATACTGCATAAATGCATGTGTGGGCGTTCAGACTCGCATTTGCCACTATCATCATTATCATCAGCGTAGTGACGATGAGAAATCATATGTCATGACCTCCTATGCAGTCATAGCTCAAGCAACCACAGCTCTGCACAACGACTACCATCAGACCGAAAATGCATGTAATTAAACATTTAATCCATCATTTTTTGCCAAATAATAACAGAATCACAAAAAATATCTTTTGATTTATGCAAAGGTCGACCAAATTCTGACTTTTGTTTGCAAACACCGATAAATACGATCACAAATGAAGTGTATTAAAGCAATATTGCAATTGAATGCCAAACAAAATGTTAAGATATGTGTGGATGCAAACTAATGTCGCTCTTTAAGTAATTGTTAGCCAGAGTTAATCAAATGTGTCAATAGTTGAAAACTCATTTTTTCTAATCAGTCGGAGACAACCGGAAAGGGTTTAGTAAAAGTGAAAGTATGAGAGAAACCAAAATAGAAAAGTAGACAAAAGTTACGGACAATTGAGGAGAAGCCGAAAAACAAATAGTAGATGCGGTCATTCTGTTTGAAGCTAAGCAACTGGAGAGCACACACACACACACTCCTCGAGTAACTCGTGTGTTGTATATATTTATTGTAATCGAGACTAACAGTTAATTATTTGTTAAGAGTAAAAGTTTACTACTATTGAGGTCTGACTGTTAGGTAGAGAATAAACAGCACCAATAGTGAAAGCAACAGAGCAACAGCTGTTTGGAGACTGTATTCATTGAGTATCAGATGCCTGAGCACAGTGAGGACAGGGCCATCGAATGTTGGTATCAATTTACTTGAAAGCACTCGCGTCTGCACCGACAGAATAGAAGTGCTGAATGTCGACAAAATTCATTCACAAAAAGCTTAACTATCAATAGTATAGCCAATCGACGCATTTTCAGCTACACTCGAGTGCCATTATAATCAAGACGATTGGTTTGAAGAATCTGTTGATTATAGAGGAATGTTGACTATAAGGGACTATTTTTAACATTAATGTCTACTGAAGTGGATTTGGAAGTTTTTGATTTTAAAGGAAAATTGATTTTATAGGGTGTTGATTATAGTGGCACTAAAGTGTATGATTCAATGAATAACTGATTCCTAGAGTTTTTTTGGCCCCTTAACATACAGTGACTAAATTTGTGACTTTATTTTGTCAAATAAATTATTAACAGACCAAAGCCAGAGACAGACAGTCTTTTAGAACCACCAGTATATTAGTTAAGGACTGAAGAACTGAAAGACAAATATAAGAGATTTTATCTAAATTTAGGCAATCCTGCAATAACTGCTATTCATGTGTTTCTATGCAGATAACAGCACTCTAAAAGTTAGCTCTCTCTTGAGTCAAGTAAATGATGGCCATCAGATGCATCACATGCTGGCAATGGCACAGCTTTGTTAACAAATATTACCGAAAATTTGGAAAGAGTGAACTAAAAATCTCCTTTTCTTCAATTTCCTCTCTCTCTCTCTCTCTCTCTCTCTCTCTCTCTCTCTCTCTCTCTCTCTCTCTCTCTCTCTCTCTCTCTCCGAAACTCTAGTAAAGGTCACATATTGGACTTATGGTGTGCGATTCACAACTAAATAGGAAACATGGAAGGCATTGAAG
>JAQFXL010000238.1:0-26127 GCA_034693445.1 Edwardzetes edwardsi | reverse complement strand
GTTAGACTTTGATCTGATGTCAGAATTGCTCTATTCTTTCAATTGATTGACTGACTGTGAAGTTTGCAATGTTTTGTCAAAGATTTGTCTTTTCTGATAATTAAAATCTACAAAAATTCTGATAAAACGCAATATAAAAATATTTTGCTTGATCAGCAGAATAACCTTGATTATATAATCAAAATTAAAAAGAAATAAGAAAATGGACTCATCACTGATAGATCTAAAATTATTTGATATCAGGAATTGTTAATTATTGTCAAAATAAGATTTGAATGGTAATAATCTGAGACACAGTGTCTCAAATATTGCAGCAAAATTTTAGGGTATCACTCGAATTGGATAAGCTTTAAGTGAGTAACCTAGTCACAATCAAGTCAAGTCATCAAATCATTTTTGAAACTCAATTTTATAGTAACTAAATTAAGAATCAGTGGTTTCAGGTATAGCCAGTCCTGAACATCACTTCTGATTATGAACCAGGTAATAAGTTATTATATCAAGTGATTGGTTTAGATAAGACTATTAAAAAATGCAATTATTGTGCAGTTATTTATCTCTTCGTTTCGATGAATAAACAATACAGTCGCGAAAGAATGCTAATGACGCTTTCCAAAATAACCCCAACCAAATCAGTGCCATTCCAACATTATAACAATCGCTTAGCTAATAACCTCATGCAGTGATTGTTTGTCAGCCTTCGTACAAATCCAATGCTTCTATTGTTTGCATTACATACGGATGATTGCCATTACATCGACGCCGGTATCGGCACAGGTATCACATATACATCTCTTTTTTGCATTTTACAATCAACTCATGTAATGGCATCTATTCGTATGCAAACAATACAAGCATTGGATTTGTACGAAGGCTGACAAACAATCATTGCATGAGGTTATTAGCTAAGCGGTTGTTATAATGTTGGAATCGCACTGATCTGGTTGGGGTTATTTTGAAAAGCGTCTTTAGCATTCTTTCGCGACTGTAATTTCGCGAAAAATTTGAAGCATTAGTTTCAAGATTAAAAATAGTTGTAAAACAAGAAGCAAAAGAGAGCAAACACTAATCAGGAGCCAAATGTGTAGGGATTGAAGTGATAGGAGTGATAGCATTGTATAGTAATATATTCATTAGCATTAATGCTTTATATCTAAGCCATAAAAGTCGGCCAAAGAAGAGTTGTTAATGTCATCCCATAGTCTACTTCATAGATGTTTCCTTATAAATGAAAGCCAACCGACACCAGTAGGTCAGGCTGTCGTCTCGTTTGCTTAAGACAATAAAAGATGATGGCCTGTGCCCGGGCTTTGCGGCATCAATATAACAAAAAGGCACACTCAATGTCGGCACTTTACAAGTGACCAATTTTAGCGCCAGGGATCCAAAGAGTGCTAATGCAGACCAATGCACACCATTGCAAATGATTGCCGATCAATATATACCATTGTTCTCAATCATTATTGCCCTAACATTTAATGAACTTATTAAAGGAAGAGTTGATCGCTTAAAATATCCAAACCTGGATCAAACACAGCAATCTTTTTTCTAGACTTTTCTTTTCAACCAATATTTTATAAAACCCCACGATTTTGAGTGAATTAGGATCTTGGTAAAATTAGGCTTAATTGCAATAAAATTAAAATCGATTACAAATGATTTTTTGTTATTATTATAATAAATTAAAAAAAAATGGTTTTCGATGACAAAAAACATTGAAAACAATTAGCGTTTACTTAAAGTTTCATTTGACCTGAAAAGGCATATCATATGGACAGTGCATAGGAGGGCTCAATAGCGCACAGTGACAGTCAAAGAAGGAATAGTCATATAGTTTTATGATAGCCTCACAAATGAATGACGATTGCAGACCAATAGCCGCTGATTAAACTGACCAAAAGAAATATAGCCAAGGGCACCGCTCTATAAAAACCTTAAATTATTTCAAATGATGAGATTGTTGTCGTGGGAAAACATTAACTCATTTGTGTTAACTTGCGATTGACTGACCTCTCAAAGAGACAAAGCACTTAAATATGAATTGTTAAGGTCAACAGCAACCACAATAATCGAATCTAGGAATTGAGAACCTGGTAGTTTTAAAATACATCAAGGTTCTAAAACTATAATTTTCTGGATAAGTGTAATGACCAGAATATTCTGTCTCCAAATTAGGGAATAACAGTTCAATTTCCAGACGAATATTGTATTTAATATATGATAACTGGCAGGCAATTGAAGGGAAGATGAGTAGAGTAGAGGACAGGGAAGATATCAAAAATGAGTCGTTTGTTTGAAACTTAATATATCAGTTGCTGAGTATTAATCCGCTCGAAAGCACATCAATGAGGGAAATGTCGTTTTTTCGTTTAGTTCATGATTTTTCATAACATATTTGAAATAAAGAGACAAAAGACTCGGATAAGTGTTATATCGAAACCCATTTTATATATAAAGACATCGATTTTATATGAGAACCAATAGAATATACGGTATTAAGAAAGATATAAAAAGTAAAGTCGTGTTCCTCCAGTAGGAGTGTCTTCATGTCAACGGTTTCAAAGCTTGTTGTGCTGAGACGTCAGCGCCTAATTCGCTGCTCAGGAGGGAGTCGTAAGTTACCAAAACTGGCGACAAGTGCTACAGTGCATCACTTGCAAAGCGGTTCCACTTTTGTGGTGTTCCAGTCGTTGCTCTGTAGAGAAGTGTCCGTCAAATTGTCATTTGCAAAAAGGCAAGTGTGCGAGTCGTGTGAGTGCTGTGCAAACCTTAACTCAAATCGAAAAGTTTTTAGAGAAAGTGTTGAAAAGTAAACAAACAGTAAGTCTATCGAAATGTCTTCTTATCGGTTCTCATATCCGCTATACTTGGATGTAAGCGAGCACAAACAAAATCACTTCAATTCCGTCAATAAAATCAATGGCTATCAAAGAGAAGGTAATCCGAGTCCGACCACAGCTCTTATAAATTTGAATGCCTTCTATGAGACGATGATAGCCAACACTCAGAGCTCTCAAAGCATTCAAAACAGTGCTCTTTTCGCTAACAAATCTCAGGTATCGTCGCTCGGAATCGCAAATAACATGTATTACAGCTCTCAACTCAATCCGAGTCAAAAATTATCGGCAGATAATTCATCGAAATCTTCCTTTTCTATCGAAGCCATATTAGGCTTAAGAAATCGACAAAACAATTATCTAATAGTCAATGACGACAACCACTTCGACTTCGATCCGAGCAAATATAGGCCCGATTACAAACTCTCTAATCAATTGAGTCCTAAACCAAATAATTATCAAAAAGAAAAGAGTTTGTCATCAGTTTCACCCGACTCTACAGCAAAAGGTAATTACAATTTTCAATCAATTTTAAAGAAGTATGTCTTTAAGGCTACAGAGGATGTCTTCCATTAGAGCTGTATTCTGGGCTGAAAAGTATCCTTGAACTAAAAAAAGAAAAAAGTTGGAAGAGCCAAATATAGGTTGAGGTGATTTTTAAGATAGGAGCCTCTTTATTGGTAGGCAATCGACTTTTATTAAACCTGAATACCCACTAACCCAGTGATAACCCAGTCGGACATTACAACTATTCGATACTATTGTTAGTTCTGTTTGACCTTAACTTTATTGGTTTACTTTTTTTAAACTCCAATTTTATGGATGCCTTTCCTTTAGCTCTCACTTTTTTGAATTGGATCTACGATTCCCGGAAAAGTTTGCTTGTGATTTACATGAGTGTGTCTGTGCGAGAGAGGGAGAGAGAGAGAGAGAGAGAGAGAGAGAGAGAGAGAGAGAGAGAGAGAGAGACCTAGAGTATTATAGGTATAATATTTATCAGATCCGAAATCGTATAGGAATTGTGTCACTTTTTGCTTTCACATTTTATTGTACGTCTATTAAATGAGTAATCAGATGCACAGAACATCTATTATTGGCGATAAGGCGAAGGAGAGCAGACATGTATAGGACAACAATAAACATTAAAACCTCAAAACAAAATCTATTATTTCCTTAACTCAGATCGGAATGCAATTAAGCCGTGAAATGCAATATAACTTCAATACTGTATCGCAGAGTATTTGACATTACTTTTATTGCAATGATTTACAAACACTATTCCCCGCATTCTTATGAGACATCGCTGTCAAAACACTCGACCCAATAACGGGAGACGACAGACAAATGATTTAGCCTCTCTCTCTCTCTCTCTCTCTCTCTCTCTCTCTCTCTCTCTCTCTCTCCCTCCCTCTCTTTCTCTCTCTCCTTTGTTAACATCCCTTCCATTCGCTTCACTTTTTGTTAGAAAATTTTATTAAAAATGTTTGTCATTCAGGCGATACTCAATGCGTTGCCTTTGAATTGATTAACAATAAAGTATTTCTAACATTATATTCAAAATGAATGCAATCTTTGGTATAACTGTTTATCAATCGGTTAAATAGAAAATGAATTTAATCTCAATTTGAGAGCGAATCGCATATCAATAAATCAAATCTGATTTTATCATAAATCTAAAGAATAAAAACTATTTTAATGTTTTGCCAATTTTGAGAAATTATTTGAAAATAATTATTAATTGAATGAAGTAATCATTTTTGTTCTTAAAATCAGAACATTTGTTGCGTTACAACCAAAGATCGAAATCAAAGAACTCGTCGACAAATTTGGTTCGTTTGCAAACAAACAACAAAAGAAGTATTGAAAGCTCTGAAACCAAAACAAATTCTGGAAAAATGGATTTGAATGAGAGATTGTCTCACAATTCCATTCCTCAATCAAAATCCAAAAGAGTCCGAACAATCTTCACACCGGAACAGCTCGAAAAACTTGAAGCCGAGTTTGAAAGGCAACAATATATGGTTGGTCCCGAAAGATTATATCTGGCCTCTGCTCTCAACTTATCTGAAGCTCAAGTCAAAGTTTGGTTCCAGGTAAATTTTAAAATTCTTTTTTTTAATAAATAAATGAATGACACAAACCATTTGCTGAGACACTAATCTAATAGAAATACAAATAAACCGAATATATGTTCACTTTTATATCCAAATGGAGACACTGTTTGGTAATCTCTGTGTTCAGTTGCTCTGAATTCATCTCATACTTTGACAAGATACTTTGAAAAGATCATTATTATTCAATTATATCTCGATATTCAATTTTAAAGTTTCATAGTATAACAATATAGAAGTAGATTAACATTTTTGTGCTCAAAGATCAGCAATCAATCGATTAATTGACAAAACAATTAATTAAGTCTTTCAACTTTTTGAGCTTAAATTTAGGAAAAGGTGAGGCACTAAAAATTTGTTTCAAGTGACTCATAAACTAATAAATGGAACATTTTATTCATACTAATTATGAATCGAATAATTAGTAAGGTAAAATAAAATTTTTGTTTGTAATTCGGTGTGCTGGTCACTTTTTCTTTAAATGGTTCAGTTGAATGGGGGTTGAAATGTATAAACAAAAGTATAGACTTTTGACCAATGATATAAACTCTGAGGACGATGGGAGAGGGTGGCGCAACCGGCTAACGCACCATTACACAGGTTGAGCAGCTTTGAGCCTGGTTAGTGCTAGAGAGTAGTCCAACTGGTAATACCTAACTGAGGCTCTTTGTCGCACCAATGCTCCCACTTATAAATAAGCTAAATATTAATCCTCCAGGGAGAACAGTCTCAACACTGATGAAATCTAACCATTAAAGTCATTATTAAACTGATTGAATGATTGCATCATTACTACTATTGACAAACACTAAAATATTGCACTTCTTATGGCAGAATCGACGAATAAAGTGGCGCAAACAACATTTGGAGATGGAGCATGCTACTCTTAAGAAAAGCTGCCACAATATAGATTCAACAAACACTGAACAACTGGCAGAACATGAAATTGGATCTAGCCAAGAACAATTTAAATCATTTAAAAGTGTGGATAATGATAGCGACTTCTTATGTCAATCACCCGATTCGGTGGATGTCTTACATTAATTTTAATCATATTTTGTAAAATAATAATCATTTTGTTTTCTAGTCTTAATTCTCTTAAATATTTTCAAAACTCAATCATTTGTTTAATTTAAAACTGTAATCATTTTTATCATCGATTGAAAAGTTATGACATATTGTAAATCAGATTTCATTCTTTGAACATTAAAAACACGACTTTCATAGAAAAGCAAAACTTGAAGAGAACTGATAGAGAAGTGCCTATATTTCTATCGATCGTCGGCTCCCTTTCAAAGCAATTTTAAGACAATAATATAGACGACATCACAAACTTTAATATATATAGCATTTGATGACTAGATTTAACGCTATTTATTCGACTGAATGTTGGTTTAAATGAAAATAATTTAAATCGAATCACATTTTTGTTCTGAAAAATCAATAGAAAAGAATTAAATTTGTGGATAATTGGGGCGATTGAACACAATTTTGTAAAAACGGTTTAATTGAGATCCTTTTGTAATTGGCTTATAAAGCAATGATGCGCTTAAAGCTCAGACTTAAAGCTATTTTATGGTTCAGAGATTAATGACTTTTTCAATGATTGTCCTCTTATTAGCTCAAAATTCTCTCCATTTCTATCCGTTTCTGTGGACTCAATAATAAAACTTTTCCTATAATAAGGACGCGATTCGTAAGAGAAGCCGAACATTGAGTTAAGTTAAGCATTAGAATCGAGGAATTGCAAGAATGTAATTATAGTAATGTCGAGACAAATGCTCCGAAAAACCCATTCGAGAATGAAATTTGACGTTTTTTATTGCTTCAACTAGGCATGAGCAAAATAACTTTGGATTTATAATCTTGGTTACTTTTGGTGTTTGCTATAATTATATTTATATTAAATAGATACGTATTGTATACAGAAAGTATATTTAAATGTACCATGTATATTCTATTAGCAATATACAGTAGTTTGGAGAATGAAATCTTTTTTTTAATTAAATTTTATATAATCAATTCAAACAATTATAGAATTTTACAAGATAATGTACATAATCAATAATCTCAAGATCAATTAATTTTACTGATTATCATTTTGATTGCTCCTCACTTCACAAATGTAAACACTTTTCAAAATTAAAAAGAAATTTTTGATGACTAACCCCCAGTTCGGGACAGAAATTATGCCAAAAAAAGAAAAGATTTCATTCATTTCCCAAACTATAGTTTAAGCACTTGTGTTGACACAGAGGCTGTCAAACTCCTCCTCCTCATCAGTATTCTCTTCTTTATATTCTTATAAATTGCTTAATCTTAAAGCAGAGGTAATAATTACAGAAACAGTTATCCTTGATATAAGAAATTCCACGGCGCGACAAAAAGTTGGGGGATACTCATCCGACCATACCGACCATACTTTCCGACCATAGTTTTCCGACCATAATTTCTTTTCATGGAAACTTAATGTAATATTTAAAAACAAAAAAAAATTAAAAAAAATTTTATTCCTGATAATTATTCCAAAGTTACAGAATTGGCATTTTGTGAACAGATAATGCAAATTTTGTAACTTTAAAATAATTATCAGGAATAAATTTTTTTTAATTTTTTTTTGTTTTTAAATATTACATTAAGTTTCCATGAAAAGAAATTATGGTCGGAAAACTATGGTCGGAAAGTATGGTCGGTATGGTCGGATGAGTATCCCCCCCCCCCCAAAAAGTTAGCCCTTATATCCTGGGTTCATAATACGGCCCATGGAATCACAATAAATAAAAGATTGTATTATTATTATCTCTATGGTTTTTAATTGTCGATAATGAAAGCCAAAACAATATGCTAGAGCAATGTTCTTAATTTATTTATCATTGTCTACTACTGTATCATCAAGCCTACGCTCGATAAATAAAAATAAATAAAAGTTCCTTGAGCCTAAAAAAATCAAGCATTTTTTCTAACCTGGGTACTTTTGGAGGTTTTTCTTGTTTAACTTGAAACTGGTCTATCTCTGAGAATCGACTCAGGTCACTTTAAGACCATCTATTGAGACTAAGTATACAGTGAAGTAATCGATTGAATATAACTTTGATAACTATCCAGGTTCAAAAGATATATGAAGAATTCTAAAATTAGACACTTTTACAGCTTATTAAAAAACATACTTTATTCAAATTAAAGGCCTAGTTTTTTATTTGATTTTCATGAAAACTCTAACCTTAAATGAAGGTATAATCAAAATGATTCGGACAGAGATTCAGTTTGATTACTCTTCGGATAAAAGATATACTTCAATTCAAGGTAATTCAAAATATCTTGACATTTTCAAGTGTTTTTGAGATGACCTAGCGCCTTTCCTTCGATATTGTATAAAATGTTCTTCATTGTTTAAGCAACTACAATATGCCTTCTTCATAATTTGGTGCGTAACTATTAGTCATCTTATCAATTTGCAAGTAAACTTTCAGAATGATTGTTAATGGGTACAAAATGAGCATTTATTTTCATGAAAATTTTCTCGCTTTCCTCCAGTTTTTCAAGGGTTTTATCAACAATCTTGAAAACTGATATACTGTGCCTAGGATAGTGTCACCACAGACAGAACCAAGAGCATTCAATTTATATACAGTCGACTGCCATTATAACGAACACAATTAATTTGAAGAATCTGTTCGTTATAGAGGAATGTTCGTTATAGAGGACTATTTTTTACATTAACGTCTATTGAAGTGGATTATAGAAGTTGTTCGTTATAAAGGAAAGTTCGTTATTTAGGGTGTTCGTTATAATGGCAGTCGACTGTACTTGTTTTCCTCTTTATTATCACACAATACCTAACGATTTTATACAATTTAGTCATTTCTTAGAAAGAATCGGTGATTTCAAGTCTTTTTGGTCGACATTTTCCTAAATAATTCTCAAAATTCAAAATGCATTTTAAATTAGATTTAAATTCAATCTGTTATTAGAGGGAAACAGACATAAAAACCCCACAAAACTGCCGGTTATATAACATACAAATTCTGTATCAGAACTCTTTACAGTCAATACTCCCGACGTGTGATGTATGACACTTGACATTTAATAACATCGATATAACAAATTATAGCTCTGAAAATTGAACTGGACAAATTATTAAACAATTAAACATGTTTGACAGGTTGAGAGTTTTGTGATCATGGTATGACGAACTGTCATTGGCAATGTAATAAGCCTGAAATGACCTACCTCAGACCAAGTGGTTGTCTCAGACACCAAATACAAACAAATTGTGTGGAAATGAATACTTTAAAAGTGAATGGAAACTAAGGCCTAATATAGAGGGCAACACATGTGATGTCATTTGCAAACAGTGTTGAACTCAATGTATGGCAGCACTAATTCAACGCATTCCTCAAATTTTAACCAATTTTTAATTATTTCTCACATTTTATTAATAAATAAATATATTTAATCATTGGTTGAATGTTTGACTTTAATCATGACTTCATTATCTCAACATTTGTCTGATTTAATCGATCCCTCGCCAACTTTGATAGATCCAGAAGACGATATCGATGCCCAAACTTCGGCTAAAGTATTGGTTTCAGAGGTCACTCATGAAAATGAAGACATTCAAGAGATTAGTCTATTGAGGCGTCAAAAGAGTCAAAATCTTTCGGATATCAATCAAAGGTATGAATTATTTGATTATTTGATTACATTTTTATTTATCTCTTATTTTTAGATATTCCGGTAAAAAAGTGAGCCGAACGTCACTCAACGATTCCAATGATTCAGATTCTGAAGATGACGAAGAGCTTGAAGGCCAAGAGTCCAGTTTCGGTGAAGAAGAAGAAGGAATTGAGTTCTATAGCGATAACATGAGAGCCCCCACCGCTTCGGCTGAAGAATTCAATTCTGAAAGTGACTCTCATTCAAGTGATAACAGTATTGAGGAGGAAGTGCAGCAACAAATTGATTCCAGTGAAGAGTACATCAATCAGTTCTCGAATATTGATGTTTCCGATCAAATATCTAAAGGGAAAGCTCTTAAGAATCAATTATTGATCTGGGACAATCTACTCGAATTCAGAATCAAAGTACAGAAGTTGTTGATCGATAGCAACAAATTTCCACATTTCGATTATTTACCGCTTCTCAACCAATCAGAGGACAACCAATTGAATCCTTGTCTTAAAGAATCGTCGAAAGGAATGAAGCGATTACTCGATCTTCTCTATGAAATCGACTCAACTCTTGACACTCAAAATCATTTGGTTTGCGATGAAAACGATTTCTTAAAAACGAACGAAAAATTAGCTCAGAATGAAAACCCTGTAAGTGAAGAGACGACTCTTTCAATGACTGATTCGACAAAATTTGGTGTCAAACGAAAGTTTTCCGATTTTAGTAATTATTCGCAAATTTTGTCTAAAAGACACTCGAATTTGATTTCAATGAGAAACGATATAATCGACAAATGGTATGAAAAGACTCGTTTCACGAGCAGTGCTTTCAAACAAAGACTGAGTGGTTTGGAACAGTCATCCACTCAACAAATCAATCGAATTCTCTCAGACATGGAAAGACTGGTCGCCAGAACTCAAACAAAGAGGTCTTTATATAGTATTATAGGGAAGACTGATATAAATGACAAAAATATAGAAAAAAACGAATCAAATGATGAAAAGTTAAATAAAGATAGAGATCCAGAGATCTTCGACGACGACGACTTCTACCACCAATTGCTTAGAGAACTGATCGAATCAAAAACAGGCAACGATTTGAATGATTCGATGCTTTTAAGCGCTAAATGGCTTCAAATTCAAAAACTAAGGAATAAAATCAAACGCAAAGTCGACACCAAAGCCAGTAAAGGCCGCAAAATTAGATATGACGTCCACTCGAAGTTAGTTAATTTCATGGCACCGCTCGACAACTCGGCCTACACTGAAGACGCAAAAACACAATTATTTAGTTCTCTATTCGGACATAAAATCGATTAAAAGATTTTTAAAACACATTCAAAACTGTTTTGATTTCATTTCGACCAAAATATATAAAACGACCTCATATTTGACCCCAACTTCGAAATTAGTTTCATAGATATAAAGCCCTTCTTAAACAACATTAAGTTTAGCCGTCAATTCATTTTAAGCTCAAATTTTCTCAAATTTTAGTAGTTTTGGAAGTGTTTAGTCACTGTTGACCTCTATTTTTCTTTCAGTTTATAATTAAACTATTATTTGCTTTGATTTTTGATCATTTCTGGTGAATAGAGACCCGAATAAAGGATTATAACTAAAAGGTAGCGCTTTATACATACAAAAGTGATCTCTAAATTAGTCATTTTTTGTCAGTTCATCTAATAAAGTAGCAAGAATTGAGTCTGGATCACTTGAAAGTTCGATTTAACTGGTTGGCCGGCTCTATGACTGAGCGAGTGGTCAACTTTGGTTTAAACGATATTAAATAGTGATTTCAAGTTTTCTGAGTCAAAAATTCTGACCTTTAAATGATTTGACGTATTCTATGCTAAAAGTCTATCTATTTTTGCTTTTATTTCGTGGTTTCAAAGAATTTATATCAATAATAACGTAATGCTTTCAAAAATCCCTTAAATAAAGTAATTATTTTTTAACTTTTTATTTAATTCAAATCTATTTAAAAATATCGTTTGACACGAAAATCAAGAATTTTATCAAAACTATTATTCAATAATTTTAGTAAACTCTTCACTAAAAGCGAGACAATTAAGCCGGGTAAGGCTCTGCACTACAATTATCGATTAGTTTTATATACAGAGAGGCACCAGTCGTTTTGGCTTTCATCAAAATGAACTCAATGAATATATGACAAGAATAAAGGCGAAGATTGAACTGGATACAAAATAACAAATAGAAAAGTATTCTACCATAACATTTGTAAATTCGTGAAAATATACCCAAAAAGTAAACTGTAATATAAGCTCGTGATCATATATTGACTGATATGTGAGTGCTTTACACTGTCTGTCCTCTCATTGACTCCAGTATGTGATGCTTCAAGAATAGAGTGATCGACAAATATACTGCTCAACCGAATAACATTGAAAATGGAGTAAAAATTGATGTGAGAACATTTAGAAAGCCATAATTGAAAGGGTGAGCAAGCTCAGCTTCAAAAGTAATATTGATGATTGCCAAGAATATATTTAGCTTATGTTAGCTATGTTAGAGAGATTATCAAGAATAGTGTTTAAGACTTATGTGTTGTGCGATATTCTGCACTTTGAAAGTGTAACTCATCTTTGATATGAAATTATTTATTTGAAGACTTTGTAGTCTTTTATCGAAAAGAACTGAAATAATTCTCAATAGAAATGCATTTTTATGTTAAATAAGTTATTTTGTTATTTGTTTTAAAATTAGATTACATGTAGTGTTCAGTCGGACTCTTATCTAATATCCAAAGCTTCCACAGAAGACACGCGCTCTGAGCCTATGAATAGTTGATAGACTGAACTGAACGCACCTGAACTCAATCGATAGTAATGATTGCCTTCTATTAGTTCTCTCGACAATTATAGTCAGTTCCTAACGACCACTAGTTATGATGAAGGCTCAAAACAAGAATCGTAAGCATCCAACCTGTTCCCGGTGCCGCTTCCACGGTATGTTCCTTTTCGCCAATCATTTTATATTATCACATAACCATGCACATCTTATTGTGATTGAATCAATTTTCACTCGCATTCAAGGCAAGAAAGATATCAGAGTTCTTCAACACCAGTGTCCTTTTAGGAACTGTACCTGCTCCAGTTGTTTTCTCATCAAGTAAGTAATCTTTTCGAGCAGCAAAACTTTTTATACTGAGTTTCTGCTTGCTCACAAACTATTGGATAATTTCTGATCCAAAACATTTAGAATCTAGATTAATTCAATGTTAAAATGAAAATCGATTAAATTAGAAAACTGTTCGATAATTTTGTTTATAATTAATTAATTTATTATTCGAGTGAAAAGTTTAATGATTTAAAAAAAACCATTATTTAGAAATCAATGGCAATAATTCCAGTTTTGATAGAATTTCTTATTTGCAAGTAAAGAATTTTTGTAAAATCGTCCCCTCTCAAAATACCCAATATTCTATGGAAAACCCAAAAGTCACCCAGTCACTCAATAAAAATAAACTAGAATTAAAAATTTGAAAACTAAAAAAAGTCAGTATTTTTAGATCTCTAGTAATAGGTTTTTCTGAGCACTTGTCTGCGTGTTGTTTGAAAAATAAGTTTCAATTATTAATTAAATTTTAATAGTTTTCAAAAATCTCTAAAAATATAATTGTTTTCAAAATTTTCACAAATTCAACAATAGATGAGATAGTTAATCAAGAGTCAAATAATTTTATAAGGGTGCTAGATGATGACACAAGGTTGACGGTTGTAGAGGGCTATCCTAGATAGTTGATAGTCAAACAATTATAGGAATGGGTTGCTCTAAATAGTGTTATAAATTGAAATGACCGCAGTTTTATCTGAAACACTTAAATAGGCGTCAAATCGAGTTTAAAGTATGATTTAATTTAAATTATTATTAAATTTGCTTAAAATCCAGTCATTCGGCTAAATGTGGACTCAATTATCGAAAATAATCACAAAATACATTTCGAATAACTTTTAAGGCTTACAGAAAAGTGACTTTCAAGTTGTTAAAAGTGCTCATCAATTGATCGATTCATCTATTTTCTGTTGAATTGCAAATCAATAGCCCAATAAAACATCGATGTTTAACCTTGCCATAATCTTTTGCTATCACTAATTGCTTACTACTCTGCCATAACTCGATTTATATCCATCACTGAATCAGAGCTACGGACTATCTTTCAATTTTTACGAATATTCTCTTAAAATAGTGGTCAAGCAATCTCAGGACCCAACTTCTGGTCAGCCCAAAATCCCCCTGATTTTGAAAATTTGAGAAAACCACCCCTCAGTTTGGACCCTTACCAAGAAAAGTGTCGTCAAGCGAAGCTGGGTGACCATATTTTGAGTAATTTTATCGAAAATAACGCCGAAACTGAATTTAAACAAAATTAAAACTAGATTTAGCCCGTAATTGGCCCGTCGGCCGCCATTTTTGTCCACCCTTGACCCTTCCTAGTTAAAAACCTCTTGAGTCTGGGCGCCCTGATCGGACGATCTCACTGAAAATTCGGCTGCACTTGGCCATTTTTATTGGCTTTTTGTCCAAAATGGTCGCCGTAATTGAAGTAAAACCAAATTAATCTAAAATAACCGAATATAAAGTGGATTTAATCCAAAAAATGGTCATTTAACTCCCCCCCCCTTATTGACCCCAAGGATTTATCAAATTTTGCGAAACTTGCCTGACTAACCTCTACAGTCGAAGAGCTTCCTTTGCCTTAAACTCTCATCTGAAGAACATTTTGAGAGTGAAAAAGTCATTTCAATTGAATAACTGAATGATTTTACTATGAATATGGGTTCGATCCCATCCTTCCCCTCCGGAATCGCTAAGTATTTAACACCTTGTTATTTGAGTGAAAATTGTTAACATAAGAATTTAATTGAAAATAAAATAAAATTTGATTTTCAAGAGATTTATCCTGGAATTAAAGTTGAATAAAACTAATACTCAATGCTTGACACTTTATAATCAAGAAAACAAGATAGCATACTAGACTTATATCATCTGAATCCCTTCTGGGAAAGAAAGTCAAAAACTACCTTGTCAAAGCTGTTGATTTGATCGATACTTTGCTTGTAATGGAAATCAATATTTAATTTGATTATTACTCAAACCGACGAATACTCCGAAATTAGATTTTTGTGAATCATAGTTACAGCAGTGAAAGATGAAATATCCCCGACAATGAATCCATTGAAAATGATCCATTACAATTTTTCATAGGAGACGTTCCATTATATATAGAGCTCAAAAGAATTTGGACAAAACAGAAGATAACTCAAATGAATCCGAATCTCCAGGTATTGACTCAAAAATATGAAAATGTTTTCACTTCTATATTAATCTTTGATCGAAAGGTGGATCAGGCGATGGCTCTGTCTCTGCCTCTAATAATTTTAACGAAATGAATGGCAAGAATGGCGGCAATTGTTCTATAAGTCGATCTTCTGATAGTTCTTCAGATGCAACAAATTTTGGAAATACTTGTTTCTCATCCGACGCTTCTGTCACTCCTTCCAGTGTTCAATCGTGGAAAGAATCAGACCCTTCGATCATAGCTTCGACCACTACTTCCGCCTCAAATTCAGTCAAAAGTCCAGATCATTACAAAATTAGTGATTTCCAGAGTCTTTGTCTTACTTTTCCCGAATTAACGGCATCTCAATTGCAATCGATTTTCGAACAGTGCGGTAATGACTTCCAGCGGACTATTGATAGAGTCCTTATGTCCAAGTGGTGTAATGACACCGATTGCAAACCCAATGTCCAGTTCCCCAACAACAACGACTGGTGGTCGACACCATCAGACTATGCATCAAATACGATACCACCGACTCGTTCGCCTCAAACCTCATCTCTGATGACCAGCGACGCGATGGCCACTAATTTTTATAATGCAAACAATGGACAAAATTGTTATGAGTGGCGATCCAATGCTGGCACAGGTCTATCAAACGATGACTTGTGTTCTAATGATTATGGCAACGACTACTATTACGACCAGGTATTGTCTAATTAAGTCTATGTCTAAACTTAAATCTAACAAATGTTTTGTTAGTCATTGTCGTCGTGTGCAGTGATGTCAACACAGGGTAATCATCAAACGGTTAGTCCTAATTGGAATTACGACTACTCCGGCTATTGGTATAGCAATTCACAGGGAAGCCATACAAGCAATGGCAGCACCGGGTCATATGAGATGGCCAATGGTTCCCTCCAATTGGAGGATACCAGTTGGTCCAACGGACAGATAGGAAATACCGGTCCACTTGCCTTAGGACCGATACCGGAACAGAATATCTGACGACCAGTTAATGTGATGTAAAGTAATCTTCTCATTGTATTCACCATATATTGTGATGACCTCTAAAGACTGTCTTAATGTTTATCATATCCAACACTAATCTATTGAATATTTGAATATAAATTTATATATATTTCTGCTTTTAATTCAGCTTTTATTGAATTTTTAATGAAATACCATTTAAATGATTGAAAGCTCAAAAACTCCAACTTTTGTCTGATTCTCACTCGAAATGAAGACTCAATTGTATATCAAGAGTACAAATACTATATATCAGTTGATTTGATATAACTATCCAATTATCTGACATTAGGCTCTTCCTCACAATCTGATCAATCAATAAATAATTTAAATATTGCAAGAGCTAATTATTTATCCCGATAATATAGAATACAATTTAACTAGGAAACAAAACAAGAACTATGATCTTTAGTTGATGGGTAAATAAATGAAGGTTCAAGCCAAAGTTGGACTTCAAAGATGCTAAAATAAATGCAAAAAAGTGGAATCAATAAAATCTATGGTGTGATGAGACCTGATGTCAGAGTTTTGGGTATTAAAAAAAAATCAAAATTTTTAAGCCAACAAAATCTAATTTCAAATTAGTTGTAAAAATTGTTTCATTATTATTATAATTATTATTTCCACTGTTTTTAATGTTAAGTTAAAGTCAAATCAAAACAATAATTAATGTATTTTTATTGACTCATTAATCAATGATTTGTGGTTCAAATGTCAGCAAACGTTCAAATTTTACACACATTTTGACGAATTGAATGCTATTCTGAAAAGATTTGAATTAATTTCAAATAAAAGTTTTGTTTAATGTTTTTGAGAATTTTGAATGTGCTGTGCGTTCGCTAATTGTGCTGTGCGTTCGCTAATTGGGCCACTTTTCGCGATTCCGTAATATACGTTGTCTGACAGGACATCTCAGTCCAACTGATCGGTTTCATTGGTATTCCTTAATATACGATAGTTTTTAGTAAAGAAAAAGTTAACAAACGTTTGAATACCCGATTGATTGAGAGCGACAACAACTCCCAATTCATTCTGAGCGGTGGTCACCAAAAAACTGTGATTTTCTCCTAAACCGATGACTTTCGCCAAAATTATATCCGACGGTCGAAAACATTTGGAGATCTGAACCTTTTCTTTGTCAAAATCTCGGATTTCTTGTTTCCTCAATAAAGCCCTAAACGGCTGTTTCAATACCTGGTCTTCTATGCAATGAATGTTAAGACGAACGATATTTGAAGTAATAGATAGGACACGACAGGTGACAATAGAACCCATTTGTGGCACCAAATGGCTGTTGCGATCAATACTCACCACTTCTATCGTTTTCTAAACAAAAATTAACTTCAATAACATTTAACTCAATTAAGAGATATGACGGACAGTATTGTCGCTGTTCTTAACGTAGCGAACAGTTCCAGCTATCGATGCATAGATGTATCCGTTCCGAGAATATGTGCCATTCAAAGCAGTTACCGACTCTTCACTGACGTGCAAACAATCGCCTTATCACACAAATAAAGTGTTAATCAATTTTCAAAAATAATAGCAAACAATTGATACCTGGAATACAATGAATTGTATTTTCCATCGAATCAAATCACGTGTTTTGTTATTAAAATGTAAACAAATAGATATATAAAGCGATGGATTTATTTGATTGTTAACTCAGATTACAATTGGTATGATTGAGATCACCGAACAATATCTTAACAAAAAGGATACATTCAATTCAAATTGATTTAACAATTTATTATCAGATGGTTGTCATGAAGTGTGGATGCGATCATTTGGAGATATAGACAGACATACAGAAAGACAGTCCAATGGAGACGAACCTTAGAAAAGCATACAAACAAAAACAGAGGGAAACATGTTTTGACATAAACTTGAGATAAGAAATGTTTGCATCGAATCCAATCATTTGTCGATTGGTTTTAATTTATGAATCAATTGAATAGACATCCCATCAGTTAATCGTATGATCAGAAAAAGTAAACAAATTATTCGCTTTTTTTGTTCAAACCTTTGGTCGCAATTCAAGCGTTTATCACAAATCGACAAAAAGACCGAAAATTAAATTCAATAAAACTAAATGTAATCGAAGTTTAATTGAAAGAGTTTTGAGACAAACAAGTGATAACTTATGGACCAGTAGTTGTGGTGATAAGCCATCGACTCTTAACCGCCGATTATTATTAAATAAGTGATGAGATGTTTGTCATTCATTTAACGCCATTGTTTATCATCTTATCTTTGGTCGCGAATCCGATCGAATCCAATACAATGAGTGAAACGCCGGTCAACACAAAGACTGAGTCCGATATATCTCTTTGGATCGATGAAAAACAAGTGAAACAATTCTTCAATGGTAAGCATCACTCAAAGTTGCTTTGATATTGGTTTGAATGAGTGCCTCGACTCAAATAATTTCTATTTTACTAATAATATTGTCAATAAGAGATGGTTAGTAATAAGACCTTGCTCATTGTATATTTGAAAGATAAAAATTTGGATTCATTTGCTTTAATCAGTTAATTATAAACAGTATTTAAAAGGATATGCAATACATTCGTATATTTTATGAAATAATTAAACTTTGACTCAAATCTCTCAAAACAATACATTTATTGAAATTTTGGTTCTTTTTATTAAACAAAAGAAGTGCCGAAATCTATGGCGAAAACCAAGGATTGTCTAGAATTCACAATTATTTGCCAAACATTTAAAAAATACAGAAAAATTATATTTATGATAGTTTGCACTAACTAGCAAGTTATCAATCTCTAGATAAGATATGTATAATCATCATTAATGCAAATTAAAATTACCAAGTTCGCTTGTTGAATAATGTCAATCAGGTTTTTATCATTCATATTTAATATTGGAGATAGGCACATTTAAACACAGATTTAAAGCAGGAACACTTTAATTGAACTATAGTTTTGTTTTGAAAATCGAGCTAATCTTTCATCGATGTGAAGGATAATAATCGAGCAAAATATTAAATGTTGATCGTTTAGAATTCAATGAATTAGAAGATTCTGTTTTTTGTCGATCTTATTGAAAGAAACACCTTTTGATAGGCTTTCCATTGAAAATCTATGCCATATTGGATGGAAATGTGTTGCCTTATGTGTTGGACCCGAACTTCGAGAAACATTTGCCAATTATTCCGTTCGAAGTGAGTTCAGTGAACTTCACGTGGAAGTCAGGGGACAACAAAATGTATTTTTACGATTTCGACCAATTAGTCTCATTCAATGAAGAAATACTGAGTCCACCCATAATTTCGATCGAACCTAAGGGTAGAGTCCCAAAGAAGGCCAAAATATTTCAGGTATTCATCCCTTGTGTGGGGAATATCAGTGGAATCGCCACATTCACAATCGGTTTGAGAATTGTTGACTCTGAGACAAATCAGAATCTTTCCGGAACTCCTCTTCGGTTAAAATTACGAAAGCAATGCGCCGATCGATCACCTGATCCCGAATGCGATAAAAAATGTGGAAATGGAAAATGTAATCAAAACAAGATATGTGAATGTCCTACAGGTTTGATGTCATTAGTCATTCCTCTCTAATAACTCTTTTAATCAAACATTTATTTTCAAAGGATTTTTGGGTAAATTCTGTGAATCAGCGCTTTGTTATCCACAGTGCATGAATGGTGGCTCTTGTATCGCACCCGGAGTTTGTTCCTGTGCTGAAGGCTTTCAGGGATTTCATTGCGAGGTATTTACAATATTTTGCAACTGAATAGCATTTGAATAACTGTTCTTCAAATCCAAAAGGGAGGCATTTGTCGGGAAAAGTGTTTAAACGGTGGAAAATGCATTCAAAAGGATATGTGCTCCTGTCGTAGAGGTTATTACGGGCCCCGGTATGACACCATTCCCTTATGATTTCTGTTTATCGATCACTTCTAATGTAAGCTAAAATCATATGAAAACTTAAATTGTTTTCATAATTAGAGCCAATATTTGTTGCGATTGAAAGGAGTGTATAAACAATCAATTAATTGTTAAAGTATTCCACTATAGCTGTGAGTACTCCAAATGTGTGATCCCGTGTTTGAATGGCGGCCGATGTGTTGGTGTCAATCGATGTCGTTGTCGGAGAGGTTTTATTGGATCTCAATGTGAATCACAAACCGAACAAAACAGTCAAACGAATCAAAAACATAAAAATGTTTCCAAAAAGAGACCAAAAAAGAAATTTGTCTGAAATTAAATTTAAGTCAAACTTTAAAAATGCTGTGATTTTCTATATCTCTAATAATTTTGTTTAGCCTTCTATTCGCACAAAAGCATCGCTTCAATCGCATCGGAGCCTAATTTTTTTAAATCTCAAACAATAGTTTTGATCTCTGATATATAGCTCTGATCTTGCTCAATTGTTTTTCGATTTTAAGTTTGGTTATTTTGTGTTGAATCGCACTCTACTCAGTCACTAGATTTTAATGCTTTCGGTTTTTCCACATTTCTATTTGGAATTATTTTGAAGTCACAGTGTACTGGTTTAATAACTCAACTAGCTTGCTTCAGCTCATACTTGGTAATATTTGCAGATTTAAATAAACTTCATCGATTAAATTCTGGGAAAAAAGTTTGAACACATTATTATTCGATTCAATGGGTAATCGGATTAAATAGAAAATATAAATCAAATGCAGACTTAATTAGTTGTTTAATGACTAGTAAAGTAAAGAATCAAATGCTTACATGAATTGAGAAAATAAATATAAAACACAATTAAAGGATATTCTAATAAATTGTTTCATCACTTATTTGAAATGTTTTTATAAAATGAGAATAAAATTAAAATGAATTTTTTGAATATAAGTGAAAATAAAATATAATTCAAAAATTCAATTGAAATACAGAAAAAGTCTTATTTTAAGTTTAAGTAAATTTCGGCAAAAATTGTGATTCAAATAATTTTATAGTTTATAGTTTTAAAGACATAATTAAGTGAATATTTTGTCACAAACTATATTTTCAATTAAATAACTTAAGTGATTGAATTTCTCAACAAAATTTTCAGAATGTAATATGAATTTTGAATGACCAAACTCATACTTTATTGACTCTTTGGAGAAAATACAAGATATTGTATAAAGGATTCACTCAATTAATATTTATTTCGATAACAACAGTAATAATAAGTAACTTTCGATTCAAAATCTTTCCGTTATATTCTTGTATATTCTGTCTCTTTTAAAAAATAGAGGATATTTTCTTCAAGTTATTTATCACTTGAATAATAGTATTTTCAAAAGCGATGCCTTAAAACTAAACCAATTTTATTATTATTATTATTATTAAACACTAAACGATTGAAATAATAATGATTTCAATTCTAAAGATAACAAATGTCTTATTTCACCCAAAAGTCATAGTTTATTGACAATTATTGCTGACCTCTTCTATGATTATACCATTTCCCGGTTTAATGCAGACAATAGGGAGGGTACAGACCATTTACACCTCTCACAGACGAAAATTAGGGATTTATTCCCTCGATATTTTAGTCTAAATGGCTAAGAAACTGGATTTAAACTGAATTTAGCCCAAAATTACTCTCCACTAATGCTATCTATCCTTCGAATGTTTATCGAGTAATCAGAAGAGATTTTAGCTGATATCAATTTGCTTGGTTAGTTGGATTTTCAGATATTTCAACAATAATTGTTAAGATTCCATAAAAGGATCGAATTATTATAATTTCAAACTAATTATCTTTTCATGAATTCCGAAAAATAACTCCTTTTTCAGTCTCCTGGAAGCCTTTCACTTTGAGAATTAAACTTTGAAACTATCTTCAAAAGCAGCTTGAATATTTCAGCCGAAATGTCAATTCTCAAAGTCAATTATCATTAATAAAATGCATGACTTTTTCATCTAAAGAGAAAATTTTGAAGTTTTGATGTGATTTGTGTTAAAATTATGGTTTTCTCTCTTTTTTAGAGAAATATTGTTCAGAAATTGTAAAAAATTGATTTTATAATAAAAAGAATGTAAACATATATTCATAGATGAGTTGACTTCAAAACTCAATTATATTAATGCGAAAAACTATAAGAATGAATGAAAAGATGACCATTAGGTCAGAGATTAAGTTAATGTCTATCCTATAGTTAACAATAAATATTTTCAAACTTCAATAAAGAGAGAAATGAACGCCAATTATAAAAATTGATTCAATTATGAGACGAAACAATGATTTGTTTAAAAATATCGAAAACATGTAAACATGGGATTGAATCTGAAATCATTTCATATGTTTATATTTTTTGGACCCGAATTCATGTAATGACTGAACTGTCGATCAGATGACTAGACTTGACTGAAGTGTTTGTATTATTTGGCACTTGAGTGAAGTCAAACACAAGTCGCTGACTGTCAGTCCTTTGAGTTGAGGGCGAAGATGGCGCTGAATTACCTCTTAGTCTGGATGACGGACTGTTCTGCTTATCGAAGCAAAAGCCCGTAGAAGATGACATTCGTGACAAGAGAGGAGACAAAGGCTCGACTAATACTTGTTCATTACGTGAAGGGTTGGCCGGAGAGAAGACTTGAGTCTCGAACCCAAGTAATTGTCCCATGAAATTGAAATTCGGAGAAATGATCTTTCGTTTTGATTTTACGTATTCGTACGCTTCTTCCATACGAAGACGTTTTGTTGCCATCAGGTATGCCATACATATTGTGGCCGATCTACTGATGCCGGCGTGACAGTGGATCAGCACTTTTCCGTCGCAATTCTTCACAGAATCTAATGACAGACAATAAAAGTTATAATAATTTTATTTTTCAAATATTTTGTTTATTCATATCATTAGTTGACATTTCAAAGGATTCTTTATTTTTCTAATTATATTAATCAAGGAAATGTCAGCATGCACCTTTTTATATCAAGCGATGAGTCGGAATATCGGTCAATGTAAGTGATTTAATATAAACTATACTGGGATGTTTAAAGGTATTCCAAGTCGGGAGAGAGGCTCTGGTCAATCAAAACTTCAGGAAGGGGTATAGGGGGTGAAATATTGGCGGTTTTTGCCTTTAAGCTTAAATTAAGTTCAAATTGGGTTAAAATGAGCAAATATCTACCTGCTTCGCGTAGGAGCCAAAAATTAGAGTATGGGTTCAAAAATCTGTGATATCTATGAGGTGGGGGTTCAGCCGAACAAGAAAACTAGGAAGTTATTAGAGCTATAACCCTGGCCATTTCTAACAATGATATATTGTGAGCAAACAAATTAATTAATTAGAGGAAAAACTAATGACTAAAAAGAAGTTTATTCTGAGAAAATTTGTTTCACATTCGATCAAATCTTTAGTGACGATATCAGCAAGGTAAAAGTCAAAAATCATTTGAGTCGCAAATTCTGATCTTTAAATGAGACAAACCCTTTGGCACTTTTGAAAATTGAGAATCAAACTTGTTGAAAGTGAATTCGTGATTAAATTAAATCTAAAAGTTATTACTCGTTTGACTGACCAGTGAATAGACTTTTCAAAAAATATGAGTAAAATCTTAAATGAATGGATTGAAAGTTCTTAGAATAGTTGGGTTAAAAATACCACATTTAAGGGGTTTGGGTGCACATCACTCATAGCAAGTTCATAACACATGTATTAATAATGGGTTTAGTCGTTAGACACGTGCCGTACGCTTAGAGAGTGTATTCAGAAAGCGATTGGACTGCAAACGACTTCCTTCATAACAATCGGAAGCGTATCAATAGATGCAAACGAATGAATGTCAACGGAGGCACAGCTGCTGTCACTGCCTATACTCTATTTGTGTGACTCAAGCATTGGACCAAACAATCAGAATCGGATGGACAGGAAGTCCGACAACCGTTTTATCAGATGTGCCGGAAGTCTGTTTTGTCGCTTAGCTTTATTGGAACCATTGATATGACTTATAATAAGTTATTATAGTTTCGAAACTAAATTAAATATTTGTGGGAATTATTAAACGTTTGGTTAAAATTGTCGTTCAATTAATTAATTAACTATTTGTTAAATAAATACTAATATTTGAATAAAAAGAGAAATATTTGATTGAAAGCAATGAATGAGTGAAACACAGGAAAGAGTAAACGTTGGGCTAAAAAAGGCAGACATTTATTTGAATAATCGATATTTTCGACAATTTGCCCGAAATTTGAACGGAAAACAATTGTATAGAAACACCGTTTAATTGTTAGATTGTTTTAAAGCGGATGGCATTTTGGTGGCAGTGTCATGGTCACATTTGACTATTTGCATGATCGCATCCTTCGCAGCTGACCCACACACACGTTACCCATGTCTGTTACACAACTAACAAAATAAAAAGCCAATAATTTGACGACAGGTGCTATTTCCTTATCCGTTTCCCTTATTTTTCATTTAAGAGATTTAAGCCTTAATAAGCAAATGAGAAAATCCGAATCAATTACTCGTTATTTACACAATATTTCAAATATGAATTTCACCTAGTATATATTGTCAAATTCTACACACCCAAGGGGAGTAATGAAAAATTCCTTATTTGAAGAGGATGGATGGATTAGTAAAAGAAAATCTTTTAAGGCCAGGATATTTCAGATAGGTTATTATAAACTCAAGGAAGAATATTAGCCAGGTTAAATTATTCCTTCATTTATAACTATATTTAAGACAATTTTAACTAAATTACAGTTCAAAAGCTCGAGTAACTCACAAACTTTGCTGATAACATTAAATTACAAAAAATCTGTCAAAATTCAGATGTATATAGTTTTGAAAGGGGGGGAGGGGTTTAATTGAACAGAATCAGAGGAAATCTATTAATTATTTGTAAACAATAAAAACCCTGATTTTTTTTCTAAGAATTTATCAATTAATTGATTATTAAATGTTTTGTTAATAAAATGATTATATAATTCGTTTCAACGTTTGGATATTTGTGTAAGATGCTTAAAACTGGAATACTATATAGGCGAATAACCATGATGAAAATCGCAGTAAATTATTTTTAATAGATAAAATGATGAAAAAAGAAAATATTGCTAGATGATATATTGGTTAGTTTGAAAAAATATGAATTACCGATAAAATCTATGGCTTCAGTGAACCAAATGCTTATGTCTTCACTCTTTGAGTCTTCGATTGGAATCGATTTATAGACGAAACAGTCTTCGAAATGATTAGGACAGGTGTGTGAAACGTTGAGCAAAGCTGTAATTCCAAGATTCTTCAACATTGGTTTACAAGAGGCGTGATATTCGCTGCCTAGATATAGGTATGGAAGAATCTCGACTGGTTCTGCTTGGTCATTGCCGAAAGAAAGAGGTGCCGCCAAATCAACGCTCAAATTATTGTTTTTAGGTGTGCGTGGCGTCAAAAATGCTTTTGGTGTAGACTTCATGGGCCAGGTATGACTGTGACTGCCTAATGGACTGCGACTAGATATGTTACCCGAACTACTCAATGGGTTTGGAATCGATGAGCCTTTTGTACAGAAATATGGGAACATTTGACGAAAGTTCGCAAAACCCCCTGAAATTCAATTGAAATATAAAAAATTTTAAACAATAAATTCAATTCAAAATGAATTTTAAATTTCATAAAAGTTTTTGAGTTTCAAAACGAATGAAGAGGTTCTACACATTCCTCCTCTTTCAAGAACTCCTACACAATATGACGACAAAAGGCCATTCATTCATAATAAGTGGTATTAATGGTTGACTACTATCACAACTTACACAACGCCTACGACTTTAGTGATTGAAAATAGAGTCAAATGAATGAAATCGCGATTATTTTGTATTTAATTCACAAAAAATAATTTAAAATTTGATTTTTGTTTAAACTTAAGTTTTATCAATACTTAGGATTTAATTCATTTTATTATTAGTTTTCACAACATTTGAGTCAAAGATTTAATGATTAACTGAGAGACAGACAGTCCTTCAAAATTATTCATACATTTGTGAGTATATTTTGTTAAGACATTTCTGACACTTTCTTCAAGTCTTCAGCTAAACCCCCGAATCATTCGGAACTTTCAGTCATTCGTATAGAACTACAAACTCTAAAATATTTATGTCTAAGAATTTCAATTACTTTGATTACTTCTATGTTCTACAATGATCAAGTTCATATACATGAAGAACAATGAAACCTGCAATCACTGATCAGTGATCAC
>JAQFXL010000237.1:0-26150 GCA_034693445.1 Edwardzetes edwardsi | reverse complement strand
ATATAATAACTGATGACTTTTCAGTTGAGCAAAAAGTTAAGAAAATTATATAAAGTTTTCGCAGCACTTCTTCACTAATATATGCGAATAATATCTATCTCTCTATCACTCAATCACTCATTCATTACGAGTGTTATCAGTGGCAGTAAGAGCACCGGCATAGTAGAGAAACGTCACTTTTTCTACTCAAGCAAAATCACTGGTAATGACTACTGTAATACCAGTGCAGAACTGAGAGGCAATGTCTCGGATTGTGGTTTGGGTTCGTTTTGAAAAATTCTTAAAATATATCTTTTAGTCTTAATTCACTATTTTGTTTGATTAACCTTATTTTGTGTGGGCTCTGGTCCTGTGCTCTTTGCACAGCCACCAGATGCCTTCTGGTTATACTGTACCAGTGCTTTTTTCCAGCCATTAAAGCTCTGTTAGCACCACTTATAACACAGCATTTGATATCAGAGCACAGGTTTTGAAATTTATTTTTTTTATGGAAATCACTTCAAAATGCAATTTGACTTTAATATCAAAGCCATAAAAGTAATGATTTCTCTCCATTTCACTGATATTTTCAAATGTATTTCAAGATTTTCCTCAAAATTCTTGAGAAACTAACCATTGGTTCACATTCTGGATATTCACCACTAATTCAGAGATAATAAATTGATTATTGATTTTTCTGACACAAACCATATGTTTTTCACGCTTTTCGTTATGGGTTTAACACATTTTTTGGTAATCGATATTTCGAAAGACAATTGAAAACAACAAAATATTTCCTCTCATATGAACTCAGACTTGAAATATGTTTCACAAGAATTTCAAACATTTTGAGCACAAAATCTAATTATTGAATAGTTTTACGAAAACAGAAGTATTTTATGGGAAAAATAAAACAAAACTAAATATTATTCAATAACTTAATTAACAATTGAATTGTGAGAAACACCTGTTCTGAGGGTAAGGTTAGGAAATTAATAGCAAATTAAACAAAACTAAAACAAAACTAAATAAATGTTAAAATTCAATGAAAAATAATCAATAGATTAGTAATTAAAAAGTTGTCATGAATTTAACAGTCAATTAAAAACATAACACAATTAAAGGTTAGTAAAAAAACAGATGTCTTCCCCAACACAGAGAATGAATTATTTTCATTACAAATATGTATTGAGAAATATATTTTCCCTGAAGTTATTTGAATAGTGAACGAAATTTTTTCTTTATTTTAATTCATTATTTATTTTATTTTAATGCTTGAGATTATAATAATGATATGAAAAACTCATTAATCAATGTAATCGACGAAGAGCTTGGTCTTAATTCAACTGTTCAACTAATAAATATTGAAAGGGAATGGTATGCGTTGTTCGAGGCCTAAACGTGACAATCGTATACTTGTCCTCAAAATTCCAGATTTCATTTCAATTGTGTTTTATTTCTCTTTAAAATCTTGAGATTTAAAACGAGAAAAATGAAGAATAAAACCGTTTTTGAATGAGGAGAGGGAGAGAGAGAGAGAGAGAGAGAGAGAGAGAGAGAGAGAGAGAGAGAGAGAGAACTGGATTTTAATGTAATTTACTTGAGTTTCGCAAAAACTGAATGAAGGAAAATTTTGTGAGCGTCGGCACAGCCTAATATGCTGTCCATTTAATGGACATAAATTATTGCCGGCGTATAATCTAATCATATATTATATGTTTGAATAAAAATCTTTTTAAACATTATATTAAAATTTTGAATAAATATAAGAATGAAAATTTGCATTCAATGGCTATTCTTGTTGAATACCAAGTTAAGATAATTTTCTTGCTGAGTGTGTTCATTTCATTTGGCATTCTTTCGATAATTTGTTAGACTCTTTGCTATTATACTCAAGATTTTGATCCACTCATTAGACGTGAAGAGCACTCTATTTATAGCCCAAGACTTTTATACTATTACTTCATATCATATGATATAAAAAAGTTATACTTATTTTTCAAACATATCTATCAAAAGATAATCATTGCATACATTACTATCGATTAGTTTAGGTTTGCTCTCTCTCTCTCTCTCTCTCTCTCTCTCTCTCTCTCTCTCTCTCTCTCTCTCGCCAACCATGAGATAAGTTAAGGGATCGAGCACTAAAAATTAGAGCCCAGCCCTTCTTAAAAGACGGAGGGGACTACAGATAACACTGGAATGAGTTTCCACTTGGACTTAACAGTTGAATAAATATAAAAAATAGTTTATATTCACTGACTATTCGTGTATAACTGGTTCTTATAGTTATTTGTTTGCATTGCATTACAATTAAGATATTTCTGTTCAGTTCCTATCTCTCAGTCCCTTTGAAAGTAGAATTTTATTTCAATATTATTTCAATATTTAAACTCATCGTTAAATCATTATCCAAACGATTAGATCGATTCCCAGAGAAATAAATAAAACCTAAGTTTAGTTTAAATAATTATTAGATAGCATTTGGTCTGCACTTTACTATAATATAGTGATTACACCTTTCATTAGCACTCGTCAGACTTCAAGTCAGGTATTCCTCTGCGCTGTTATATAATTGCTTAAAGACTAATAAAATATTTTCTCAAATTTTCGGCTGAAATAAGGAGAGATTTCTCCACTTTTTTCAGATGTTTTATATAAAAATTATCACAAATTTATTCACTCATTAAGATATAAAGAGACGCAGGACTTCAAAATTAAATGTTCAACCTAATCGAGGCTAATATTATTATCTAGTTAATTTTGATGGTCGCTCTCACTCACTCATCACTCGACCGGCTCCACCAAAATGTCTCCACTCATTAAATTTGAGTAATTTTTGCTGTAATTTCGGATAATTTTCTCTTAACTATAAAAAGATTAAATAAAATCGTCATTTGATAAAAGTTTCAAATAAATACCGTTTGGGAGTCGACCCAAACATTAAAATATCGCAAAAATTGTTTGAAATTGAAGGTAATTTTTATCCTCCTTTTTATATATGAATTCCCTGATGTCTGTCCCGGTTTATAATCTTATAATAAAGTTTACTCAATAAATAAAAGAGAAACAAAACTATTCGTCAAAAGAGAAGAAAAAAATCAAAATTAGATACAAAAGACTTCTTTCAGGAAAAAAACGTTTTGAAACATTTATATACGATTTTATGCTTTCCTTTCTCTACGCAAATAACTTCTTGTGTTTCGAGTTATGGAGTGTTTGTTCAGGGGATCGGTCATCAGCTTCTTCGTCAAGTCTGGCCCCCCGGCGCGGGTACGGCATAGTCGTGGCCCCAGCCATAAGTGAAGCCGAGATCAGAGATGAAAGACTCTGAAGAATGGCTAAGACTTACACACATAGAGAGTGAATGATAGAGAGAGTCAAACGATGAAAATTTCTTATATTCATTTGTCAATCACCAGTTCAGTTACAGTGCACAGGGCGGTGGGGGTCACCAATAGGTCAAACAAACAAAACATTCAATTGATTGAAACATTCCAATAAATTTAAAACTTTCAAATTTATTCCATCAAAACAAGAATTTTTACACGAATTTTCAATTAACCAAGTTTAAATTATTGAACTTTGAATTAATTAACAATATCAATTAATCAATTTGAAAGTCGGACAACTTGTGTACCCCTTTGGCCATAGAAACAGTGTTTTTTCATTCGTCTGTTTGAGATACCAATATTGGACTCATATTTGTTTAAAAGAGTAGTTTTACTGTTAGTAAAGACAAGCCATTGAAGGCACGACTGGATTGAAGTTAAAAAATAAATTTATTGAATTCCCGAACAGTCAGTGCAGAGAAATACGACTTTTCGCCTGTTTTTTAACTAAATTTTTCGTTTAATAGCCTTCAGGCGATTCGATAGACTCTTCGCAACGGAGAAATTGTTTGAGTATTTTGTCGGACATTCAATACTTGAGTTCAGCCTAAAGAAGACGAAAGAAATAAAAACCAAACTCCGAGCGAAGAGAACGAAAAAAAATAGTTTAAATTTATAAACGAAATAAAATTTTTATTTTTCTCTTTTGGTTTGTATTTTATTTCTACCCTAAAGTGTGTTCTTAAAGAGGAAGAGCTCTTAAAACCGGGCGAAATCTCTTCATAGACTCATACATTAAATGTGTGAATGGATGTAAAGCCGATATAAAAGTTATAATTATTAACATAACTATCAGAAAAAATTATTCCAAATTTGTTACAAAATAGATGTTATGTTCAAAAAACTTGATTTTTTTAGAGCACAAAATCAAAACGATTTTTTTAAATGCCATCAAATTCTGTAATTATTTTATTTTCTTTCATTTTATAAAACATTGATATATGGCTCACATAAAAAATAATTACCTTACACCAAAACTGGAGGGAAAATATAGTTTAAAATTGCACCAAAACTCTCAGTCAGTCAGTCAGTGATGTGAAGAAAAATTATTAATTAATTAGAACTGAAATATAGATTACATATAATCTGTTGATTATATACTTCCAGTACTTATATATATATAACTTTTTAAATTAGCGTAAAAATTGATATATGGCCTCAAAATTAGCATCAATTTATTAAGCCAGGTATGTTACGGCTGTTCTTAATTGCTCTTAATTCAGGCCTGAATTATATCTCATTGTTAAATCTCATCAAACAAAAAATTGTTATAAACCTCAATATTGTTTGAAAAATTCTTTGAAAGAAAACCCTCTCTCCAAAGCACAGGCATACTATTAATGAAAGGTCTGTTAGTCTGATGATGGACTGCCTTCTTAAATATTCAGGTTTTAGTTGCGCACAGGTATCGAATATTTAATTTCCTTAATTACTCTTTTCATATAAAATATGTGAAAAAATTGATTCTAATCTCAAAAACACTATTTTTGTTCTCAAATATATTTTTCTCGGACTAAATATACTGACAGACAGTGAATATGAGATAAGACCTGTCTTTGACTTATTGTGTGAATAAAATTTGAGAATTTTTACATAATTTCCAAATTAATTATGAGATAAAACTGTGTCTCAAATACTATCCGATAATTTGTTAAAAGAGCAGATAATCTCTTCAGTGAAATATAGATCACATTAAATAATTTTATCTATGATTGAAAAAAACAAACTAATCTAACAGAAAATTTTTATGAACCGCATATATCTACATCTGTATTGTCTGTGTGTCGAAGGGAACGACAGGTATATTAGTGGATAACAAGAGAGGTGTGATTGCGGTCGTCATAAGAATACAATGAATTACTAGAAAAATAAAATTACATAAACAGATGTGAAATTTTCGACCTAAAACTACATCTATTACCGGTGCCCTCCTCTTCCCTTTGCTTAGCATAACCTATGACCCCGGGATTTGGGGCACAATATATTCGGTGTAATTTTATATACAATTCTGGTGTAAATTTATCTATTGTTTGAAATGTATTTTTCATCCATTCTTTGGGTTTTTAATACTAAAAATACGTTTAATACTTTTGAATGCATGTAACCATTGCTAACAGGCCTCCCAACCCATGTATCAGAGCAATGGAACTGTTCAGGCATTCAGGGGCACATACATTGTATATGTATGGATATGTGAGTCCCAATCCGAGAGGTTGGGCTTTAAGACAAATCGTTGTCTACACTCACTCTCCTATTTCTGCCCCGAAAAAGCAATTTTTTATGGCCGAAGCCCTGAGTCCTAAGACCTGTGCGCTAAGCGATAGTCAAACAGAGAGTGAATTTAGAAGATTGAAAAGAATAGCGTTTTTGCAAAGAATAAAATACTTTATAACAAAAAAATATCCAAAACGTGAGGCAATAGTCAGGTATTCACAGGACTTCTGGAGTCAGGCCTTAAGAGTAGATCAAAACGAAAATTGAGAAACACTTCTATTGTAACAACAAAAGCACCTCATCCTCTAAAATTGGTGAGTGGTATGGCTGTGCCCTCTCACTAATCCTGAAAAACAATCGCATGAGTCTACCCTCCTGTGAAAGCCTCCTGCGGTTCCCATTTCCCCAATTGTTATAAAAACGTAACAAAAAAGTTGGATAAAAAAAATCTTTTAATCTAATGACGCGATTCTCGTTATAAACAGAAAATTGTTTTCAATTTTCATTTGGTTATTATTTATCTTCTTTTGTCACACATTCACAGCCAAAGAGCCAATTGAGCCCACAGTCGGAGCGCAGGGCTATTATTCAACTTCTCATGCATTTCACTCATTCTCATTTCAAATCAATTATTATTTTTCTTTGGGTTTTATTTGAGTTTCATTTCTTCTCTCATTTATTTCATTTGATTCAAAAGTGAAGTTTAATTTAATTTATTATATTTTTTTCACTCATTTATAATGAAATTCATTTAAAGTTTGTTTTCATTCATTGTTTTATTATTTGATTTCATGAACTCTAGAAATGAAATTAACCGAAGAAATACAAAAGACAATGGATAAGGTAACTTTTCCTACTTTTCCTGCATTTGTGTGGCACATCCCTAACCCTGACTGAGCACTTATCATAAAAGAAATTCCCTTTGGCTTTGAGAGTAAATCACAGCGAAAAATATGTTTACTTATATATAAAAGACTGACATTTTTCTCAGTTATTAAATTATTTTTCGCTTTTTATCACATATCATGCCAATAGAGTCTGAGGACAGTCTTCATTCTGTGCGGAGTCAAACAGAATAACATTCAACTCAAGTGTTTTTCTCCACTATTTTCTCCACTAATGTCTGCTTTTATATAAACTTCAGTCAAGTTTTCGGTTGACAAAAGTCGTCGACTATTATAATGATTAAAAATAAGAGGAAAGAATGTCAGCACACAAAGAGGGAACAGAAGGGATGTCATCGTCTCTCAAAGAACAGAATGAACGAAAATATCAAAGAATAGTAAGAAAAATAAGAAAAAATTGATTAATTACTAAAAAAAAGAGTAATTTTTTCAAAATCTAAAGCAATTATATCAGTTGATAGTAGAGTTTTGTTCAGAGAATTAGTTTTTTTCATCTTTCAGTCTTCAAAATCTTTTAATATTATATTTTTTCTTTGACTTTATTTAATAAATTTGATGAAAATTTTGCTCAACTTCTCAGACGACAAGACGTTTCTCTCTTTTTCTTATTATTATATTATATTTTAAACTTGATTTTAAGGACAAAAAAGCGTTTGAAACTCATATTATAATTAATTCTAAACTTTGTAATTTTGAACATAATTTATGAAACTGAAAGATAATTATGATTTTGTTTTCTCCTTGATAACAACACTTGAAGGACAATGAATTATATCATTAGACAATCATTTTCTAAATTTAGTAATAATTTTGTTAATCTTAAGTCCAAAACAATTATTTGATGATTAGATAAGAGAAGACCCAAAAGACTAAAAACAAAATTGATTTCAATCTCTTCTATTCGTCAACTCTTCGGACAAAACACTTGTTTTTGTTTCAAAATACAAAACAATTTTGTCATAAAATTATTACAGAAATTAAAAGCAATTTCACTGCAGAACAAAGAAAAAAAGAGTCAAATAAATAAAAAATATATATAAACTCAAGGCTCATATGCTGTGCAACAGTGGTGTTCATCACAGAGTTCACCCCTTCTTTTTATGTGCAAATAATTAACTTTGAAGAAACACTCCTTTGCAGGTATCCTTTGGTAAGCCCATCAGTGCACTGATGACAACAAATATAAATCTCAGTAACAATCTGTTGCCTTTGCGTATCATTCAATTCATTTAAAGAGCCCATCATATAATAACTCAGCTCAGGTAAGAAAAAAAATCAAAGGCCAGAATAAAAAACACGTTTAATTTGATTCGCATTTGGACTCAGAGAGCGTTTCTGATTATTCCCATTAAATCTTTTTCTTGACTAATATATTGCGAAAAACCGTTTAAATGTGAAGAAGAGATCGTATTTTAAAGTCTTCTCTCAAAATGTTTTTGTTGTTTCATTTGATTTCTGTCTTCTCTTAATCTTCAGATAAAAGGAACTTAATTTTTCTCTTTAGTTAAATGCTGGATACGTTTGCAAACTCGTGAATAATCAAAATGTGTTTAACTTATATTTTTTTATATTACAATTTTGCTCTTCTATATCATTCCTCTCTTGCCTTTCACTATCTTTTATTAAGAGCTGAAGATAAGCAATGCAGCCATACATAAGGATCGGTAGATTCAAATAGATCTCTCTATAGCTCTAATATATATATAACTGGTGTAACCAAGATTATTTTAATGCTTGTTTTCCAGCATTTACATGAAAATTATGATTCAGGCAAATGGTAATCAAAGGATACCATTAAATGTTTGCAATAATTATCGAAAATTTATTTCTATGAGAACTGAGTTTGAAGTCTGAATTTTGTTTGCTTTTTGTTTAGGGGTTACCTCACAAGAGGCTGGTTATACCCTAAGCCAAAGTCGGGATATAATTTGTGAGATAAGTAAGATCTGAACGAATTTCTCGTCTGTTTTGTTCGTTTTTGTTCTTCTACTACCTGTGCTCTGAGCGCATGATGATTATGGTTGTGGTCATGCAATGCCATCGTTTAATACATTTTATGTCTGTGTCTATACATTCACTCGGAGAGAGAGGGAGAGAGAGAGACGGAGAGAGAGTAATGGCTGCTATGAATGCCTGTTGTCTCGATAATTCTCATTCGCTTTCAATATCTCTTAAATATTATCTTAAAATATAAGTTACATTATATTCGAGTTTTTTTTCTTTCATTCTCTCAGCTCTTGAACCAGACTTTCGGAACTCATCTGTTCTTCGAGTCGTTCATACAATTTGAAGGTTAAGTCTCTCTCATTGAATGCTTAGTGTTTTTTGCCTTCAAATGCATTTCAAAAAATGAAGAGCAAAACATATAAGTTATACAAAAGTCATAGATATCTGAAGTTATATATATGTGAGACTAGAAATGATTAATGAATTTATTTCGGTTTCAGAAGTAATTAAATATTTTTTAGTTTAACTAAGAGTAGAGAAAATTGTGATATTCTTTCGGCAAAGAAATAGTTTTGAAATTTTTTAACACCAAAACAGTTGACAAAAAACAACACAAAAATAATTAATTTATAAAACCGTAGGGAAAGAGAATTAATGAATAAAACAGAAATTGAATGTCAAGACCCAGAAGAGGACAGAATAAAGTTAACAGAAAAGAAATTATCAATTATTCAGTATTACTGCTATTAAATGACAGCAAAGAAATTTTGGTTTCATATAATAGACTAGTCTTTCATTTCATTGCTATTAATATTATATAAGAAAACAATTTTCTTTGCGTTGATTTAATAATTGTTTTTGAAAATTATGCGAATAGAGTGAACTCTCTCATAATCTTGTTATTAAACTGGAACACTCATTCCATAATGGCTCCGGGTAGACATGTTCACCATTATCACAAGAGAAGGCACCGGCGAATGGCATGGATGATGTCGATGATGAATCTGTTTTTATATCACATGAATATATCTTTGGATATCATGTGATTCGGTTTCGGTATAACAGAGCATAAAAGGGAAGGCATGTCATTAGTCTCTACGGCACAAAATATGCCAACAGAGAAGAAAATATGATGAAGGTAATGGGGAAATGCCCGAACTGTCAGTGCCTTAACCTTTATAGACAGCGAGAGTAACATATCATAGAGTTCTTAATCGTTTGTTTCCATATAATTTCGTATCTAATGTTCATCTGCTCTCTCTCTCTCTCTCTCTCTCTCTCTCTCTCTCTCTCTCTCTCTCTCTCTCTCTCTCTCTCTCATCTCAAAAACCTCGATAAATTGAAGTCAAATTGTCTGACAGATAATATACAGCTGTTTATAATAAACATTTCACACAAATCATCGGCCGTTTGTCTGACAGTCATTAAACTGGAGTTCATTATATCGGTTATCACTAATAACTTAGTTTTACTGATTTTTCAGTGAAAGTCTATCACAAATTTTGTCTGCTCCTAATTTTTGGTCCTAACCCAAGAACAGACTGCTCTAAACCGTCAGTCAATATGCGGGTAATATCAGTATTTGATTAATAACAGAGAGACCCATAGTGTAAGGGGGTATACACTGAACAGCGCATTATTCAAAAGGCAATGTCGTTGGAAAAACAATTTATGATCTGATCCGCACAGTCACTAAAATATGCCATACATTGCGGCTCTACTGGTGCTGAACATAAATATTGGTTTGACTTCAGGTCTGTGCGAGTGTTTCATTTCGCGGCTAATTAACGATACGATCATCTTTTGGCCCAATTTTTTCGTTTGGGAACAGAATAAATAAAATATGTCTTCAATTAAACTCTATCTCTGTTTAAACACTAAATGAATAGTAAATAAAAGTTTGTATTCATTGAAATTCATTATGAATTCCTCTCTGATGTTAACCTAATTTTGAGCCCAACTCTGAAACAAACAAAAAGTAATTCTTCTCTTCTTTTGTCTTAATATTTATTTTATCATTTTTTTTATCTTATTTATTCAGTTATGTGAAGACAATATGCTCTTGGCTTACACTCTGGTATATAATCGAAATTCAAGTCTCGAATGACATTTGATTTCTTTTTTTCCCCAATTTTTATGTCTTTTATATTAGTTTTTCTTTGACTTTCAGTTCAACTATTCTTTACTCAAATTTTTTTGTTGTATTCAGTATTCAGTCCTTTCGATCTGAATATCAAACACATAAAAAAGTGTTTAAGAATTTTTCAAATATGGGTTTCTCTCACTCTTCCTGAGCACAGAGAAGGCTCAACACTCATACGAATTGAAAATATGAATAAGTTATCGACAAATATATATATGACTTTCAAAAACTAATATATTATTCAGTTTTTTCAGTTTCACTGAACACTGGGCTTAGAGTCGAGGGCTTGATATCAACCAAATGTATGAAAAGAATACATATTTTTGGTGAATATTCTAACAAAAAATTTCAGTGATTTGTGCGAAAAAGTGGAAACAAAAGTTTTTGTGTCCGTCCCTCTCATCAGAGGCTCTACTCTTCCGATTGCATATATCATTACGAATGACTAGTTTTTCGGCGCTTTTATTCATTTCTAATATTATATGAATTCCACACAAAATCTGTGTGCTGTCGAAGTTTGAAGAGCACAGCATATAACACACCAAAGACCAAAAGAAAGAGAGCACAGGATTAACGACAAACAGATGCTATTCCTATGCATTCATCAGAAAGTTTAGGCAACAAAAAAAATATTCGGAATATAACCACAAATTCGTTTCGCATCGGATTCTGTCCCCAAAATCTTTACGCAAATAAAGTTTGAGCTCTTTTTTCTCGCTTTACTCCAGAGCTCTGGCGACTACCGAACTGCTCCTAAACACAAACCATAAGTCGACTAAATGAATGGTTTGAGCGCTTAGAAAATCAGATCCATTCTGAGTGCTGTCTATCTGTCTGTCTATTTGTTATATAAATTCGTATATATTTTATGTCTCTTTTTTTGTGTAACAAAACTGTTGTCTCCATTTGTTTACAGTATTTCACTGATAATACCGTCGACCACAAGCTGTCGGCTCAAAGATAAGAATATCAGCGCCGTGTGCACAGGGTTAGGATGAAGGGAACGACATCACTACTGGCAAAGGCTAGTAATGACATGCGGTGGTCGCCAAAATGTTGATGAGCTCACAACAAATGTGTTTCCTTTTAGAGCACATCTCCTTCGAGTCAAGTTAGGCATAACTATAAACGAGTGTAGGAAAGGCATTAAGGAGACTGCATTGGGGGCTCAAACATATCCCGGGTTCACACTCTTCCCACTCAAATAGAGTATTTTTCTGGTTTTAATCTCTAATCCACTTTAAAATTAATTTCTGTCTGTAATTACATTTCGAGCCCTAAACTGTTTGTTAGACTTTAATAAGTCTTTACATTACGAGTGCAAAGCCTTTGCAGCGACTCTTTTCCAATAAATGCCTACCAGTACTCAATGTAAGGCACAGCCACATCTGTATGCTAGATGTGTGAGCAAAATACTAAGTTGTATCTTCAGCTACTGGTGCCGGAAATCTGGATTTCATATCAGCGAAGTGGCAGAGATTTGTTGTTAAAAATTCATAATTCACGACATGAGGACTGACATAAGTTATGACTATTTCATATCTTCTAACTCTCGGTCTTTGATGTGAAGAAACGCTTTTTACATATCTTTAGCTCTCATTTGTGAACTGAATTAACCATTTTTTGCGCTCACTTTTCATAAATTATAAGTTATTTAAAAAGTTTTTCATTTCATTTGAAAATTTATTTTTAATTTTTTGTGACTTATTTTATAACTGATTTTCTCACTTAATTCGGAGCTCAAAACTTAGATAATTAAGAGAGGTTTAAAAGTTTACTCTTGGACATTTTTCACTATTTTTTTTTGAAGGGACTTTGTGTCACAAAAATAGCTGACGAGTGAAAAGCCGACTCAAAAGATATTTTTATCATTTTTTGCCACTAATTCTGATGAATTGCAACCAATTTTTCAAACCTTTATTTTTTTGTAAGTATTGGTTGTATTTTGAGTGCAAAAGACATCAATTTCTGGCTTTGAATTGAAGCAAAAAAAAATTTTTTGCTAGAAAATACAAAATTCAAATAACATTCCATTAAATTGTAGATCAGTTTTTTGAAAATTTCAAGAATTTATTTACTTTCCGAACATTGAAATCATTGGTAAAAACAAGACTTTTTAGTGCCAAACATATGATAGCTATAACTTGAATGTTGAGTTCAGTTCACAGAATTGCGAAATTGACTCAAAACTATTTCTCGAGCCCTGACTTTAGACAAGAAGAGAGTGATTTTTTATTTGTGTGTGTTTTCCAACTGATTGGCCATAATTTTAGGCCCTATTATGTCATTTTCACTGAAGGATATGCTTCACGTCATTGTATACCTCGATATCATTAAAATAATTTCTTTTACACTTATATTCTGTTCGCTTTTCATATCCTATCCCATGAAGTTTGATATAAATGTATTGTACTTTTTGTGATGTTTAGTAGAGTTTATAAACAGAGTTATTGCCAAACATTTTCTGATAGATGAGAACATTTTTTGCCGAAAATTTCACCTATGAAGGCAACGGTGAAGGAACAGCATAAGGAGTCACGACTTTTAGCTAGATCCAGAACCTGTCACGCAATACCTACCAGCCAGCACTGGCTTAACAACATGTGTAGTCATGTTTAGGTCATACCATCAAAGATGAGATATTCTTATGGCATATAAGAAGTCTATTCAGTGATTATATATTTTTTTTCTCAAAATGTAAGTTAAGTTTTTCGAGGCAAACACTTTACTGTCTGTTCTGTTAATGTAAAACACAATTCACAAGACATTTAAAAATTTGTTTCATTGGACTTTTAGGTTCACTTTTCATTCAATGTTATTATTGTTATTATGTTTTTACGCTCTCTTTTATTACAAGTTTTTTGTTTTCATTTTTGATGCTTTTGTTAGTTATTTGAAAAAAAATAATTCAATTCATTTTCATGTATTCATTGGAGACATTCAACCATACATTCAGTCATTTATATTAATTTAGTTTAATTTAAATTAATTAAGTATTTAATTGAATAGTCAAAGAATTTTTCAGACATTCATTTGTCTCTCATTTGAATATTGTCTACAAAATTGGCTGAAATTAATTGAAAATAATTTTCTCATTTCATTCAACAAAGAATTGAAACTCAAATACAAACAAAACTTTTTGAAAATTTCAATTCTAATGAATAGAAAATATATTCAAAATTATTCTGATTTTTAAATCCAAAGCTAAGGCAAAGCGGGTTATTCCTATCAGCCGTGGTTTTGAAGTCACAAACATTTTTGAAAATATGTTTTCCCCACAACTTTTTGGGTTATTATATAAGTCCTAAAATACAGATTCAAAACCAAACCATTCCATTGAGTACTGGTATGAAAGGAAATCCCAAAAAGGATTAGCGGATAGAAATGAACTAAATGGTTATCCCGCAGAAATAAAAATCAACTTCAATAGGTGTAAACTGAACTGAATAGAAGTAACAAGAATGAAAAAATAGGTTCTTTGAAAAATTACTTTTTATTATTTCTCTCTCTCTCTTTACTATTTTTTATCGTTAGCTACTATTTTCAATAGGATTTACGTCAACTGTTTTATTTTGATGGCTGTGCTCAGAGCACAGGCGGCTGTGCTGTCAGAAAGAGCACCAGTAGGTATGTGCCCACCATCACTATTATGGTGGGTTTGAGGGCTTTGGCAAATCTACTGGAGCTCTTTGTTTGCATTCAGACTTATGTTACAGTTTTTATGTGTTCTTCAAATCTAAAGAAAAGTAAAGTTTTTTTTACTATTATTTTCTCGATTTTTATTCTCTTTCTTCTGATATATGTTTCAAAACACAGAAATAATTTGAGATTTTCTTTGAATTCTTTGATTTTTTCAATGTTTTGCTTCGACTCTAATATATATGAGTTGATGGAAGAAAAGTATAACAGAGAGGAGTCGGATGTCTCGCTTCGGTCGCTTTACCAAAGAAAACTTTTTTCAAGATTTGACTTATAGTCTGTGCTATTCGTATGCAACGGTCGGATGAGTTGGCAAATAGTGTTTCCTTACAAATACACAGCAAATAAGTATCATCTCATCTAAAATTTTTAAAGATTTTTTCTGTCTCTATGTTTTGTGTGTGTGTTCTGCCAGCGCTGGCACTGCTAGGGATGAGCTCATGCATCACACCCTTCAAGATATGCCACACATTTCTGGCGAAGTGCGAGAGATATTAAGACACAGAAATGCATAGCTATTAGAAGTGGGACCACAATTAGGGGGTGCACTATTGGCTGCCGGACCCCTTCAAAGAAACAGGAGATGTAAATTAGTCGAAATTTCAGCAAATGACACGAGCAAGCTAATATTTCAAGGGTGTGTTCAAGCTAATTTACGAGCTCCTTTTTTATATTTGAGTATTTTAGGAAATTTAAACATTTATCTCAGATTCCTTGGTTTACCCGGCTATTAGTGATAAGAAAAGACAAAAATATGCCAACAATTAGTGGCTTTCCATAAACTCATTTGTGTGACAGTTGTCTCAAACTTTACTGACTGTTAAGAGAATATTTGTAATTATTTTCCTCTTCTCTTCATTTACTTTCTCTTTATATTTCGCTTTTCTTCCCTCTATTCTGTTCACTATTTTCTGAGAAAATTAAGTTTTAATTAAGTTTTCGTTTGAATCGAAAGCAGAGAAAAAGTTTATTTCGGACCAAAACTGAACAGAAATAAAAAATGTATAAAAAAAACTTTTCCCTCAGTTTTGAAAGGAAATGACAATAAATAGAAAAGTCATGGAATGAATGGAATGAAAAATATATATCGAAATAGTTTTTTGAGTTTTCATTTGATTTGAAGTGAATTTTTTCGATTAAACTAAAGAGAGAGAGAGAGAGAGAGAGAGAGAGAGAGAGAGAGAGAGAGAGAGAGAGAGAGAGAAAATTATTTCAATTGTTATAAAAACTCGAAAAGAGTGAATGAAAAAACCAAAATAGAAAAAAATATAAAAAGCATTGGAATTCATGCTATGATAGGACGGGTATCAGAATTGTATGTATTGTTTGCTTGAAAATTGATTACAATTCTTATAGTCAGTAGTTTTTGTGCTTTGCTTTTATCAAAACTTTTCTTTCTCTGTCTTTTTGTGGTAAACAGGAATCGAATCGTCAGTAATAAAGTCTGAATCAATCGAAAAATACTATTATCTAAACCCGGGTCTTATACCCGGAATCTATTGGTGTTTGTGTTAGTGAGCATTCATTTTAATAAACTCTTATTACTGTTAGACTCTTCACTGTTCTGTAATATCTATTCTCTGACTTTTATAGACTATTCTGTGCCATACATGTAATGGTCTTTCATAAGGCATAAGTGGCACCAATTTATTATCACAAAAGTCTATTTCGTTACTGTTTTCTCATTTGCTGTTTTCATTCTATTCCTAAGAACAGTCAAAACGAATCTCTTATTACTTTCGCTTTTATTGATGTCTTTGGAGAGTCATTATTAAAATATAACCAAATTTCAGAAATTACTTCGTTTGAAAGTAAAGTCTAATCAAATCTGTACTTTATATACGTTATGCACTGAAGTCTCATCTCTTATATTGTCTAATATTTTATTATATAATTGTCTGTTGTGTGTAACAAACACTACAGTACTGTAGTTCTGTGCAGCCATTCCGGATAACAGCAATTGCATAGATCATTGAACATGTGGCTAATATATGAGATTCATTTTATATCTGATATCACAATTAGTGTTGAGGCTGTTATTCTGAGCACAATTTTTCTAATCAAAATAGATGTGGAAGTTTTCATTCGCCTTCATTTTTTTGCTCAAACCATACATCAACTGGAAATATATTAGACTTTTCTGACTCTTTCCAATAATAAAGTTGTTCATTTTATTATTTCTTCCAAGATGATTATTATCATTGAGGAATTTTAAATTGGAAATAATTCAAAAAGTTTTTATTACTTTTGGGTTTTATATGATATGCGATAATAAAAATTTTAATTTACTTTTGGTTTTTAATTTACTTTTGGTTTTAATTTATATAATATTTTTCAGACGAATCTAAATATTAATTAATTATTTAATTCCGCGAAGAGTTCAATGAGTGAACTGACTTCCAGTCCTTTCAAAGACATTTCATTTGAAATATGTTCCTGCAAATGAATAAAGTTTTGTTGATTTCCTCTGAGGGTTAGCCCCCTGAAGGAGGTGCAGATGCTGAGCAATTAGTGATGACCCCTATGACCATACAGTGGTGAACACAGACACAGGAGGAGGAAAGGAAACAGTAGTTCAAAAGCACAGAATATTCGATTGCATTGTATGTAAATTATGGATATGTATTGTAACTGAAATTACAATATATTTATTGAAAAATATTGTATTCTTTGAATGAATAGTTTGAGAGAAAAATAAGTTTTGTATTTATGATTATATACCGTATTATACGATATATTGTGAACCAAACTGTAAGTGAGAATAACTGAAGCGTTATATTCGAGGCATACATACGATTACAGCCAACAAAAATAAAATGACGGCTCAACTGCAGCTCAATTTGCAAAAGCACAGTATAATAGCCTCCAGAGCTGACTGAGGCTGGATGTGCGGACAGGCGCTGGACAATGGCTATGAAATACAGAGCGCCTGTAGATCAGAGCAAAAAGCTTAAGAATCGAAGTCGGCTTCAGTTTCATCGGAGGCTTTTGTGTTGCGTTATATTGCTTTTCAGTCAGAGCACAGAATATTTGTATATTAGTTTGTGAGCCGACAATAACCAGTCTTCTCTCTTTCACTGCTATATAACTAGTGTCGGTTCGGCCGAAAGGGATCACCAGAAATAGTATTTTTGAGAAATAGCTATTCGACTCCTACTCCCAGTGGTATTGCATTTCAAACGGTGGTCATTGAGAGGTGCGGGTAATATTGTACACCAGTGTCTATGACCCCACACTCTTAACAGTGTCTCTCAGAGCCCATAATAACATTATTGGACTCTATTTTTCTGCGGTATTTGTGTTTGCAGTCATTAAGGACTGGAAATCTCTTCAATAGATTTTCTATCCGACTCTCGTTAAAAGCTGTTTATTATGCTGTGCTCTTTGCTTCTCATTTGACCCAAAAAATGTTTGTTTTAAATCAAATTTTAATTTATTTTCTGATAGTTTTCTTCCAATGGCTATAAAACATGTTTTAGTGATTAAACTTCAGAATCAAATGCTTTTTTAAATTTAAAGCCAAAAAAAGAGTAGTAAAGAAAAAATTGAAAAATTATCGATTGCTTGAAGTTTTCTTCAGAGGAATTGATTGAAAAATAAGTCATAAGTTGTTTGTGTATCAGAAGAGCAGATGAGATGAGAAGAAAAATGAATAAATCTTTGGTTCACTTCTTCTGAGTGTGTGTTTGGAGAGTGACTTAAAAAAGAGAGGATTGAATTGAATGCAAGAAATTTTGCAAAAATCAATATTTATTTCTCTTCTGTCGATACCAATAGTTTATAAGAGAGGGACAGACAGTCAGACACTCAGACAAATCATTATTCATTCGTATTTTTTTGGTTTTTATGTTTAGGTTTTGGTGTTTTTCTGTTTCCAATGATTTTGTTTTGCGATAATATTTGCCACAAATTTATTCAATAGTTTTGACCAAAAAATTTATTCTCAAAACGTGTTATGATTTCCTATTTCTTCGACAAATTTTTGACGGCTATTGAAAGGCTGACCACTGCTATCAATTGGTCCCATCGGTAGGATATCGGGATAAATGCCCACACAATAGTAAATGTATTGAACAGAATAACGCGTTTGGCATACTTTAAGCTCATTTGGGGTTTTCACGTTTAAAATGCTAACACACCTGTGCCTCAATGGCCAGGAATACCATAATCGTTATTATTATTCACTGAGACTTCGAGCTATTTCTTCCACTGAGCTCTTTCTTATGTCAGTCATAGAGCACAAGAATATGTGCTGAGCCAGAGCTTGAGCGAATGGCTGTGCAAACATTGGTTTCAGCAAAGGTGAGAACGCATGATATCCATCAATAGGTCTAAAGAACTAATTATCCGTCAACCACGGGGTGAGTACCAGAGTCGCAAAAGAGCACAGGCCTCACAAAAGACCAATGCTGAGGACAAACAAAAATTTTCACTGTCACACAGCTCTGTGCTCTGTATGCCAATAGTGAACAGTTGTGTTGCATTGTATTGTATTTATTGGTGGCTATATTTTACGCGACTTCGAATAAATACAATACTGTTCTCTCGCAGGCAATGGAAGAGTTGACAGCATGAGTGCACTTACATACAGCATAGCCCTCCGTATTAGCACTGGTAGGCCTATTGTCTGAGCTCAGCTTCAAGCCCATGTCACCAACATATGCATAATACACATCCCTTATTCGTGATATGCAATCGCCAACAGTTTTCCACCAATTCATTCAAAACGCCTAAGTTTTTTGAGCCGGATTGAAAAATTGCTCTTTTAAGGAATAGGAGTAACCAGGTTTTCCCATAATTATCCTCCAAACTATTCAACTGTCTCTTAGTTTTCAATCGATGTTCAATTGATTTAATTGATTATATTTCTGACTTTAATCAAAAAGAATTGAATGAAATTTTCTTCGTTGAAAAATGTCTTCAATAGCCAGGATTTCATTGTCTGAGAAGTTGTAACCACTTGTGTGCCCCCAGTGTTGAGTCTGTTATAAATGTTCGGAATCGGTGTTCAACACCGATGTTCACTGTCCGCCTGGTTAACCTTCGGCCCTCCTCCTCCTCATTCATGTTCTTGTGCTATATCGTTACTCTGGACCATTAATAGCATACCCAACTGTCCCAACTGACTGTAAGACCACATTATAATCAATATTATAATCGCTATTCTTTTCTTTAGACCCAATTCAACACCAATTGTGCTGATCTTTTCAAAGCTAAAGAAATCCTCTAAAGACTTAAACTGAGGTGAGTGTGAAAAAGAGCACAGGTAAGTGAACAAGAAGAAACATTTTTCTGGCTCAGAGTTTGCAATTTAGAATTTGTTTCGATCCAACGCTCCCTTCTATTATATTCGAGGTCTTATTTTTCCGGTAAATCACTTCTACTTTTCATTCGGCGATTTGTCGACAAATTTTCGCACTTTTATTGTTATTATTATTATAAATGTTTAGCGAAATGATTGCTAATAGCAAATGACTAACAGTTTTGCACTGCCTTTCTCTTCACAAGGAGAACAGCATTTCTTTTGGCAGAAAATTTCTTATTTCATTGCTTTTCATTCAATTCATTCATTCGGTTATATTCACAGCTATTAAAGTGAAGGAATGTTTTCAACAGAATTTTGAGCACTTCTTCCCAAACATTAAAATCAGATAACAATTTTGGGTTTCATTTATTTTTTTTGATTTCATTTTTGTTGTTAGTCTACGAAAACTGATGTTTGTATTCACACCAAAACTTTCTTACCATTCACTTCCTACGTAACTTTAGTATCCATCAAGTTTTTCTCAAGACTTGAAATGATTTCAACCAAAATAATTGGACACAAAACTCATCCGAAACAAAATAAAGTTAAATTTGTTCTACTTTTGAGAGTTTCATAACTGAATTGAATAAAATTATTCATTCATTCAATAAATTATTTAAAATTTCTCTGAAGATATTATACGACTATTACTGAGATTTACTGACTTTTCTTATGTATTGCTTAAGAGTAGATAAATCTATTTTATGCTTAGAATAAATGCAATTTTCAAACATAATATTTATGTTAAAATTATTGTCACTTCAAATGTTATGTAATTTTCACTCGAAAATTGAAAATTCAATTCTAATGCGAGAGAAAAGTCAATAAAACACGAGAGAGAGAGAGAGAGAGAGAGAGAGAGAGAGAGAGAGAGAGAGAGAGAGAGAGAATTGATTTGAAATTAGAGTAAATATAATGAAAAACTTCTTTTCAAATCCAAAGCAAATAAAGACAAAAAACTGTTTGATTTGTTTCGGTTTACATCAAATGCAAGAACAAAAACGCAAATTCAAATCTTAATCAGTGATAATACCAAATAAGACTTTGTTTTGTTTTATCATTAAATGCAAACAAATGTCTCAACAAAATCGGGAACTAATTGTCAGTCAAATGGACTGATAAGAGGAGAGGAGTCTATCTTTTTATTTCAATAGTGAATTAGTCACAAACCAATTGCTTTTATTTTTCACTTCAAGTCTCATATCATTGAAGAGAAGATATTAATAATAAATATGAAGTAAACTATTCTCTGATTAAATACAATACAAAGAAAAATAAATGATAAACAAGTCTTTCTCTTATTATGATTTCCACTGCAATGCGAGTGAAACACACTTTTCATATGAATCTAAGTCTTGATAACAATAAAAGTCATGATATTTATAACAGGAGTAGGAGTGAGGTTTAAAAATTAGATAATACAAAGAATTCTTCTGAACTGTTCCGGCTCATAATCAGCCAAAATTGAGCAGTGCATTATTATAGACAAAGGATATATTGTTCGAGCAAATAGTCATGAATTTGATATAAGTTTTTGGCACAAGAATTTCGTATGAAATTTACCGCAAAAAATGGCGAATTTTAATAGCGTTTTGCTTTAATTTGCGTCAAACTCAGTGGTAATTAAGAGTGAAGTGAAGAACAAGATTAAGACATACCTTGTTTTGCGTGGATTTGTTGTAAACCCAAAAATGTAAAACCAATTGCGAGTCGAAATGCGAAACACTTAAACATTTTACTCGTTGTTATAACACAAGAGTTTCTCTTCTTCTCTGTTGTTATCATTTTTCAGTTCAGTTTAGTCTTTCGGACAATAAATCCGAAATTGTTTTCGATTAAAACAAATGTCGAAAAAATATCAAGAAATACAATCCTTTAGTTAGGAATCAGATTGAGCTTGCAACAAAATTCATTAGTTTATTGCCGTTTTTACAGTCAATTGTCTTTTGAATTGAAGCTCAAAATCACTTCGAAGTGAAAAACAAAAAATAATATATTTTTCGGCCTCTTATTTAACAGTCAATAGTCAGTCAGTGTTCAGACATTCCTCTCTTGTGAACAGTCATTGAAGAGCATACTATTCTCCTCTATGGGAAAGCATAGCATAGGATTGTCAGAGCACTGGAGATATATATTCAGAAATCGTTAAACAGCACTGAGTAGTATCCGCTTCGAGAGCTGAACCAAAACTAGTCTTTGCCAGCGATAGCAAAGTACCTGAGCTGTGGAGTAACTGACTGAGCGTTCGGTATTGCCCTCAGAGCACAGCTCTCAACGTCATCGACAGCAACGCCTCGCTATCACCGCCTAGTCGTCAGCGAGAATACCAGTGCAATGTCTGCCAAAAGCACTGGTAGAATACGAGATAATAGAACTAGTGCTGCACTCGGCGGTTGGTATCGACGGCTGTTCTCATCCAAGACTTTTCACATCCATTTATTTCAGATCTATTGATAAAAATAATGTTTAATTACTTTTTATAATAATAAAAATAAACTCTTTTTTACATTTAATTCTCAATAAATTCAATGTTTATTTGCTTTTAAGATATTTATTGGTTTTAATTAGCTTTTAGTCTCATATTTTTTGCTTCAATCAGGAGTGAGCAAGGAGGGGTTCAGCCCAAATTCCCTCTCATTTTGAAAATTCATGATATTTTTTTAAACTTTTGAATTAAAAATTGCCCATCACTGATTTTGAGAGCTCAGTTTGGACCCCTTCACTGAATTTTTCCGGTAATTCTATCGAAAATGACTGTCAAAACTGGATTTAAACCGAATTAATGACAATTTAAACTGAATTAAACCCAAATAACCCGATTTAAACTGGATTTGTCCAAAAATGACCACTTGGTCAGGGCATTTTTCTCGTGAAAAATCACTTCTATCCCCCGCCAATACTCAGGTAGTTTGCTCACCCCTTGGTTCAATTCATATCAAAATGCTTTCCATTTAATGTTTTCTATACTATTAAAGCCTTTTCTCATACCTGTGCTCTTAATCTAATGCTAAATTCTTGTCTTTTTTATTGACATTTCATTTGATTTTAATTCTAAACAAAAATTTTATTTTCAATTTTTATGGATTTTTGGAATTTTTAGGGAATTTTAAGGGAATTTCTCTGTTATTAATATTTCAATAGTTATTAAAGACATTCGAATTTCCATTTTTCAATAATTAATTTTTCTTTCAAATCATTACTTCAAATATAAGGAAATTTGACACTAAATGACACCAAAAGGAAAAGTTATCCTCTCTTTAGGAGTGACAGTAGGAGAGGTAAAATAAAAAGAGTAGGGAATATCACCCGGACTTCATCTGAGACGACAGAATTCATTAGTCATTCTCTTAACTATTTGTATGATTTTTTATTCATTTTAGATTCAAATTCATAAGTCTTTGGATTAACTATTTTTTTGTTTCTTCATTTCAAATGAAGAGCAAAAGAGTTAGTGAATTGAAAAATGAAAATATGAGAGAAATTATTATTAATAATGACTTTTCATAACTGATATAATAAATTGTTAGCAGAAAAGGACAGACTTTATTAAAAGTCATTTGCGAAACATCTGTAGAATATTATTCTTAAACATTTGAATCATTTATAATACTTATTACAAATTATTCTTTATTTTGATATTCATTTCAATTTCTGCTGTTATTTATGCAAAACATTAATAATAATAAGCTTTTAATCGAAATAATGAGCGAATCGTTTGAAGAATAATTCGAAAATCAAAACAAAAATCAATTATAAATTCATTCGGAGAGAGAGAGAGAGAGAGAGAAAATTCTAGTCAAACTAAACAATGATTTATTAAAGTAATTAAAGGAAACTTTCGGTGAAAATGCAAACAAACTTACGATTCATAAAAAAAAATAAAAATTAATAAACAATTTTTCACTACATTTTCGAAGAGAATTCACGAGTAAAACAAAATCAAACGATAATTAAAACAAATAACAATAAACTCGATTTCAAGACATGAAACAAAAAACTAATTTATATGCAAAATATCTGAGAACTACTCAAAAACCTGTCCTCAAAAACAACATACAAAGCAATAAAATACACGAAACTTATTGCGAAAGCTTATGATGAGACAGAAGAGTAAAAAATGATTATTTAGTCAAATAGTTTGGGTTAAGTAACCCTTTTTTCAACCAAATTGTTTTTAATTTTCGAATTGTTGGCTTTCAAAGCGGGGGGAACAGGCGTTTAGGGGGTAGTTGTGAATACACACAACTCATCGCATAACGAGTCGCTTTTTAGTGTTGTTTTAGAAGAAAAGGTTCTCTTATTTCAGATTAGCCCCAGGTTGTTGAGTAAGTGCCTCTAATTTTAATTATATACATCTTAAATAACTATCCTGTGCTCTCTCTCTCTCTCTCCCTCCCTCTCTCTCTCTCTCTCTCTCTCTCTCTCTCTCTCTCTCTCTCTCTCTCTCTCTCTCTTTCTCTCATTTTCATCCCCTCTCCCAATGGTTAATGTGTGCACAGCATATCTTGGAGTCCAATCTCCTCTCCAACCAATGCTCTCCTTCTTATGGTTAGTCATACATAGATTTCCATAGCTTTTTATTCTGAGCATAAATTAATATTTAATTCTAGAGTATTAAAAGTTGCTAACTTATTTTTCAAAGTCATTGTCAACACAGCATTGAAACTGCAGAGCCCTTAGCATAATGAGCACTTGCATCACCAAGCTGATTCATAAACGATCAACGCTTTTAAGACTAGTCTTTTAACTTATCTTGAGCACCCATTAACGATCTAACTCTTTCACATCACGTTCGCTTGATAAAAATCGAATTCTTCCACATAATGAGCATGTTAAATGCACTGGTGGTCGACACAAGTTTGCTATCTTGGTAGTGGCATAAAATTTGCATTAGATATGGTGTTCTCCCGACAAAAAAGCCCACAGTTTTATCAGGAATTCCTTCTAATGACAGAACAAGAATAAGAGAAATATTTTTCTTTCGTTTTGTTTGAATAAAGAAAAACCAAAAGAGAAGGACAACCAGAAAGACAACCAAAAAACAAACGAGAATTCAAAATAAGCTAAACATTAAAACTGATGAACATTTTATTTCACGACTTAATTATCTTAATGACGGTTCGCCACTAAAATATGTTATAATAAAATGATATGACTTTTAAGAGCACTTCTCTTTTTGTTTGAATTTTTCCGACCTTTTAGTCGAAAATTCTTCGCATTATTATCGTTATTAACAAATGTTTTTCTATTCAGAAGACTTTTAAAGTAAACTGATATCAATGTCACCGTCTTTTCAGTCATCGCTCACTAAAGAAGTTAATCCCAGAGTTTAGACTTCAAAACGATTACCGAAAGAAAATTTTTCCCTAAAAATATCGATCTTCTGATCAGATATTCTTCTTATGAATTCTGTTTTTTCAATGATTTTCATCATTAAAATGATTTTTTGTCTTCACTGATATTTTTGAATATTTTAAAGTCTTAGCGTTTCAAGGTACCAAGGTTTATTTACTGGGAAACCAGCAATCTTATCAAAGCAAGCTTTGAAACGAGTTTTTCACACTAAAAGGCCTAGTTCAACTCAAAATTACCTTAAATATGTAATTATAATCACAATTTTCTCTGAATACCTGATGGGTTTCATCCAAATTAATAAGTTTGAATTACTTAATTTGCATGGTTATCCCACAATTGCGCCTTTTTAGAAGCGGAGACAATTTGAAGACATGACAATTAGTAACAACCAGAGACTGTGACCTGTTATCTAAACACAGGGTATAATAAATGCCAATCTTTTTTATTCAAATGCTCTAACATTTGTCGCGTATTAAAGGCATGAAAATTATGTAAAATTTTTGTTTGAATTTAGTTTTTATTCTTTACTTTTTCGCTAAATTCACAGAATCTGTGATTAGAGCTCTTTCTGTGTCTGTGTCTGTCGTTTATCTCAAATGCAGTTTGTTTTCAGAGCACAGAATAAAAGCAAAAAATTAATTCACTCCCGAAATTAGAGCCCATCAATCCTGTGTTCAACATTTCCTCAATAATTACCGGCACAGAGTCTGTGTGCTGTGCAGTTGTGTTACTCATTTCCATATTATCTTTTCTCTATTCTCTTTAGAGTTTGGGATTCGTTCTTCTCTTTTCTCATTTCATTCATTTAGTCTCTACTTCTCGACAGTCGTCCCTATCTTACAGTTCATTACATTATTAGTGAAGGCATTAAACTATGCATTAAATGCAAAGTTTGCTATACTTTTGTTTTATACACTATTTTTCTTAACTATTTGTTTCGGTATATTAAGGGTTTCCGCAGAGAATAAAAATTATATTCAGGTCTCTCTCTCTCTCTCTCTCTCTCTCTCTCTCTCTCTCTCTCTCTCTCTCTCTCTCTCTCTCTCTCTCTCGAATTAGTCATGGGCTTTAAAAAAATCCATACCTGGTTTTTATGAGTTTTTCGTTTTCATCAGTTTTTTGGACTTCAATACAATTTTGAGTTCAAATATGAAATGCATTACAAAATTGTTTTTTTCATGAAAACTAACAAAAGTTTGATTTATTTCCAC
>JAQFXL010000236.1:0-26208 GCA_034693445.1 Edwardzetes edwardsi | reverse complement strand
TGACAAAGTAAACTAAACTATTAATAAGCTTAAGTTGATCTTGATAAATTCTATCATTTGATAAGGCTTTTATTGTGAAAAACTTGAAAATCTTATACTGGTGGTAGTATAGGGGTTGACTCGAATAAATATGATTTCAACTTAACAAGATCATAAATCAGTCCAATAAAATATTTGAACAAGCTTTAGTCAAGATTGAGGACAGGGATCACATAATTCAATTGAAACTATACTAATGATCAGCACTAGAATACGAGAAATCCAATCATTTTTAATAGGATCTGTGATATGCAATCTGAGCGGGAAGTCTAGGAAATCATTTACCTTTCCCTTCAGTTCTTAAGTAAACACCAGATATTGTCATAATTATGGTGTGATTTCTGGGAAAAATTGATTACAAAAACATTTTATAGAAATATCTATAAAAATTAAATCATTATTTGCAGTAAAAATATTTGCTGATTGGAATGACACCGAAGTCTTGTTAACCGGCAGTGCAGTCAATAATCAGACCTATCGTTTCGTTGAACTGCACTTCCATTGGAACGACGGTCCAAATAATGGATCAGAACATGCAATTGATGGCAAAAAGTTTGTTATGGAGGTTAAGACTCCAAGACATCGATTATTCTGATATTAGAAGCAATTTTTATCTCACATTTTAGGCACATGTCGTCCACCGTAACATCAAATATGAAGACATGGAAACGGCTAATATTCACGACGACGGATATGCCATAATTGCACTGATTTATGTCGTAAGACAATTGAAAACCAATTAACCACGACACTTTTTGCGCAAAACTAGGAACTCACACTTTTTTTAGAACAGCCCTCATATAAACAAATTTGAAATTCAGAATTCATTTATAAGAATATTTTTAGAGAAACAAATCTAAAGTTACTCTACTTTTGAATTGACCAGGAAGTGGATCAGCCCAACCAGATGTATGACATGATTACTGACCATTTGCACAATGTTCAGGACATCGGAGAAGAGTACACATTCGAGACACCGATATATTTAGAAAGTCTTTTGCCGCCGAATAATGACGAGTTTTACCGATATTTCGGCTCATATACAACGCCTCGATGTAACGAAGCGGTCACTTGGATAGTATACCCTGAGCCAGTGTTTATTGATCAGAAACAGGTCAATATATCCCTTGATTATAACGAATAATACAATTTTGTCATTTGATTGACAGATGAAGAAATTTAGGACTTTGTTTACGACCACATTTGACATAAGAACCGGTCATTTGAAGCGAATGGTAGGAAACATACGACACTTGCAGAACGTCGGCGATAGAAAAGTATACACATCCAACTCAGACTCATTTCACTCAACCCATTGTTTGATTTGGATTATAATCATAAGAAATATAATTCAATTTGAATAATGACTTTGATTTGAATACAACAAAAAAATTCGAATAAAATTTGAATCAAAACATTGGTTTTGTTGAAAGATATGCAAAAAATTTCAATTTTTATATAAATTCTCATCAAATGTATAAAGAATTGAATTAATAAATAAATGGACAAATTTTTCACTGGATATTGATTTTTATAAAAAATCAAATTTTATTTCAAATAATTTATATAATATTTCAATAATTTGTATCAAAAAATAATGAAAAACAAATTACAGATGAATTTCAATATATTCTTACAAGTTTTTAGTGCACTTAAACTTCATATACAAAGCAATCAGTTCTTAGGCTATGGATCGAAGAAAAAGAGATTCAAAAACAGAATTCAATTCATCGATAGATTTGAGATTTCAATAACTTTTATAATATGTAAAAACCATTATTTACTGTAAATTGTCATTAAAACTAAATGCTATATACAATAGATTTGATGCATTCATACCCTGATCTGATTGTTAGACAATTTTCATATTTAATTAACAAAAACAAAAGTCATTTAAAGTTAATTAATAATTAATTAAAGCATTTGTTTAATGGAATAAATGCATAGATTTTTTCAATCAAAGAGTTAGCGATTAAAACATCGAATCAAATGAAGTCTTCAAATATAATGTCAATAAAAATCAAATATAAGTTAAATTTTATAAATATTTAATGAATTTCTGTACAAATAGTCTATAATTACAAACATTTCTTTCTTTTTCATTAATAAAAGGACTAAAATAGTGTCAAAAATGGTGTTTTTCTCAAAGAAATTAACCGTTGATTAGACTAACATTGTTTCCTGACTTCCCATTGAAAAGGCAATGGTTTCTAACTTCAGGTGAAGGTGTTGTCTCTGACTCTGAACATCACAACAGAGGGCATCGAAGAGTTGTTCTCTATATCGCGAAACATAGACATATAACTCTCGGAGTGCGTTATAAGTGTCCACTTCTCCAGTATATGACTGTTAGGAAAGACAAACAAATTTGAAAATTAATTGAATTTTGAAAGTAGTCTTACGAGTGATATATCCTTCATATTCGCGATTATGTCTGACTCTTGGATCGGAGGCAAAGACGCGATCTCTGAGTAATATTTGGAAACCATTCGCCTATAGACAGGAATATCACGAGCGAAGAGTAACTTATTGGAAGGCGAGTCCTTCCCTAACCGGTGTTCTTGTGTTGAACACGAGTCCATAAAAGTTTGTGCGATTACTGACAAACACGAGTCAACTGATGAGGACTTTTCGATGTCAAACAAAAAGTCCGGATTTTTGACTAAATTGACCCAAAATCGAAGCGGAAGACTGAAAATGGACGAGAATTTTGGGTAAACCTGAAGAGTATTGGTATGAATTTGAATGAATACCTATTGCTTTTCCAGGCGTGAATCACTTCGGGATCGGTAATGCCATGACTGGCGGCCGTCGAGTCCAATAAGTCGAACAGCCATTTGACAGCCAACGGGAGCTTATCATTGACTGAAAGAATGGTCGACAAGAAGTCGTCGACATATTTCTGAATCGTTCCCTAAATTATAGAAACAAAGAATTAAATAAGTCTTTGAATCACAAGAAATGACTCAAACCTTAGTGGAGAGAAGTCTCGTCAGATATATCTCAGGTATAGCTCTCTGTTCCTTCGAACTGGCCGTTTGATTATCATCGAAAGGCTTGACCAGATGCCAGGTGCGGACTCTATCATCACAGACTCGTGTGCTAGTACTGTTTATAGTACTGTAATAATGGGAATAATTATAATTATCGCGATTATTATAATTTCCAGTATTGTAAATGTTTCGCGACGGGGAGTGGAGTGGACTCTGAGATGGAATCGTTTCATACAAATGATTACTGGAACGCCTTTCGCGAATAATAAGACCCATAACAGCCGTGTCTTTAATCCCATAATGACTCAGAGTATTAAGTCTTTTCCAGCCGCTCACCACTTTTGTGGTCAAATCTTCATCGGCTAGAATTAGATGACCGCCTCTTCCGTGTCTCCACTCGAGATCTACTTCATTGATAGACGGTCTCTGAGAAAAGGACACATTCTTATAGATTGTGTCCAATATTTTGTTCTTCACTTGACTTATTGTATCGCAATTAAGGACACGACACTGGACTTTGTCAGTCTGTCCCTCTTGGACTACATGTATGTTAACAATAGAGAAGTCGATCTGTTCTCGAAGCAGACGTTCCTCAGACAGAGAATATCTCGAGTCATGAGTGACGTAATCAATGGGTCCTTTCTCTATCTGATGCTTAATGGCGTTAAAGAGGAGGAACAGCGAACTCCCGGCCACTTCATTGATATATTTGTACATACAAAGGGACATCCAATTGGTCAACAACTTCTCCACAACTGATTCTGTGCGCCTCAATAGGAGTTGTGGGTGTTTTGATGCCCCATATTTCTGAATCAATTTAATGAGTAGTTCCCGAAGAATGCTATAAATAAAGACAAAAATTAGAAATCAATGTCTTTTGTTAGAAAGTATTGATGTTATGACTGACTCGAAGGCGTAATCCATTTTCTCCATCAAAATAATCATCAGAAGAGACGCCACATTAACTCTGTTTCGGATGAAAAGACACATATTTTAAGATCAAACAAATTGAAGTCTAAGTAATAAATGATTGAATCGATGCCATACTTATCACGAATTGTAAACGATTTTTGTAATTCCAGTGTTTCGATGAACACCAAAAGGAAGGAACGGTTGTAAATGAGTTGTTCGAAGTGAGCCATTGACTCCTCACTATTGAATGGATGGCCATTTGAGTGCTGTTCCGATAAAATACACTTAAATTAGAAAAGAATGACAAATATCTCTACAAAAGGAAGAAAAAGTCAAAGAAGTGGAAGAAAACTATTGATTAAGTGATACACAGATAGGACCTGAACTCATGGCTTACTTTGTAGTCAAGCGAAATAGGACTCCCATTATCTGGTAATCCCGGAAAGAAGACTTTGATAATGTATGCCCTGTGGTCGAGGGTTGGAATGCCAGTAGTCTGCAGATCGTTATTCAAGTCCGTCAGATCCGTTTGCAATTCAGCGAAAGCCTGTTTGCACTCAGACCTGACGCTGTTCTCCAGTGTATCCATTTGTAATTGGATTCGTTTGTACTCCCGCTCCGCCTGATTGCTCTTATGCTTAAAAATGGCCAAAACTACTATTGACAACACCGTCAGTATAGCACCGGTAGTGACAAAGAGGCCAATCACTAGTGGAGGCGTTTCATAGGCGGCTGAAACCTCGTATCGAAGGAAACCGATGTCGTAGCGAAGATTTCCGATTCTGACCACAACTGAAGGCAATTCATTGTCATTTCGGCGCCCGATTTCATCGGTTCCTAACGGCTGAACTTCGGGCGGAAGGCATACCAATTGAGTCATACTGAGTGACGTTATATTACAGGTTCGGCTGCCAATCGTCACATTGACCTCCTGTTCACTCGAAGCCAACCGAAGATTTTCTCCTTCGATGACCAGAGACTCGCCTTTATATAACTTAACGCCATTTTCTTCGAATGAAAACACTTTCGGATCCGAAACATAGACTAAATTCGATGCAATCGATGGATAAAACTGTTCCAACTCTCGGACAGACTGGACGTCATCCATAACGAAACCTATTCTCAACTTAAGGCCACTATCGCTCACATCTCGTATATAATTACGGGAAAAACTCTGCACCAAATCTTCAGCCACTTTTGGTGAGGGACACGACATTGTCGTTGAGTTGATTACATGACAGGTCTGTATATAATCAATAAAATGAGTGATCGATTGATCAGTAATTTTACCAAATCTTACGGTTTCATTGACGAGACTGTGAGCGTCGAAGACAGCGATGCGGGGCTGTTGTACTGAAGTAAAATTACTTCCCGAAACATATAGAGGTCGGCCTCCACTATAAAAACTATCCAAAGGATAGATTCGATCGATTGTCGGGTCTTTCGTGTATTGAAAAGGACTCAAAAGCGTGTGATTTGAGCCATCGATTCGAAGCACTAATTGGTTGACAATGAGTGAGGAATGCGGTGCAGGAGTTGTCCGACAACTCAACTGTCGACTACTGGCCAGTGAACTGCATATTCAATCAGAAAATAATGAATGAATTGACATAAAAGTGATTGATTGCACTGAATATCAATTGCCTTAATTGGCAGAGAATTGCAATTGAATTGAATTATTGAAAAATAGAGAAAGCAATCGTATATACCGTTCCACACGACAGGGCAATTCATCCAGAAATATCTCGACGTTAGAGCCGATATTCAGATTAGAGCCGGACAGATACAATCTGGTGCCACCGGACTGCGGACCCACTTTTGGGTTGACATCATTCAAGTGGATAGTCTATTGAATTGAATAAAATATAAGAATATAATTAGTAGAGCATTGAGGAGAAGACACACCCATTTGTATGGTTGTGCCATATATTGCATTAATAGAATTGATAATAAAGGAATGGGCGCTCATTAGTCATCTAAACATATCCGACACACAACTGGTGATCATTAATGAGTTGGTGAATATCACCGCTAATTACATACTTGCAATGCTTTGGCACTCAATCTTATCCTTTCAAAACCTAAACTAATTTAAATGCATTTTTTTGAGTCAATTCGTGTCATAACAGCTGTTAAGCAAAGCGTTAAAACTTTTTCTAATTCTTGCGTTGATTACAGCAAAAGTGAAATTTCATTACAAAACACTTAAATTGTGTTTAACTCTCAGATAATGTTAACAAAAGTTGTCGTCAAAAGCAAAACAAAACTCATTTTCCAGACTCTAAACTCTTTCCTAATTTTACTGAAAGGCAAAATATTTTGTGATTTAAGACCAGTTTTATTGGATTTTCCGACAATAATACACAGAATGGAAAAGAAAGAAAAATAATAAACAATTTGTTTTGAGTTATACTTTTAAAAAATAAATTGTATTTAGAGATCGAAAATAAATCTAAGAAATAATGAAAAACAACTCGAATTCAACTCAAAGACAACTTTCTCTTTAAGGTTGTTATCAAAGAATTAGATGAAAGTAAAAGTCGAGTAAAAGACAACAAACTATTGCTTTACGTTTGGAAATAAATAGAAAGTAATAGAAAGAGATAGCAATAGAAGTAAATCGAGAGAATACGAGTCGACATACAATGGTTTGGTAGGGAATGGGCTTTGATTTTGTTTGGAGTCGAAGAAAAAGATTAGATAACAAATAGGAAATAAATTACTGAAACACTAACAGCAAAACATTATTATTGCTAACAGGGATTATTTGCAACAATCAACTTTTAATACAAAGACAATAGTATCGAACAAATGAGCCTGGTCCTACTCATACCATTGATTTTAGTATCTAGTAATAACATAGAAATTGTTTCCATTAAAATTTTTGCTGCTTTTATTGCTCAAAATGCCCATTATTTGCAGGTTCAATGCTCATGGGATATTCTTTTCGATTATTGAATCTTAGCAACGGATTCTGGTCACACCTACGCTGGCTATTCCTAATTTACAACAATAGATGGATGAAAGACAATAATATTATGTGTTTATGGAATCAAATCCTATGAAATGCAAGAATGGTATCAATTTTGGCATCACTTTCCTAATACTTAACTCCCACTATGCCTTAGAATCTCTATTCTGAGTGAAATTCAATCAATAAATAGTAAACGAAAAGAAAATAAGAAAAAAATATAAGAGAACAGAATAAAGAGGAAGAATAGAGAGAAAAGTTTACAGAAAAGTATATCAAACAATGCGTGTCTTCCGAACAAATTTGGACGACTATTATCACGCTTTGACATGAGATTGTGAGCACCTGCGACACCATATATACACCACTCCTCCATACACCAAATTGTGTGAAGCTTGGGATCGAGAAAAGACAGCAATGGTTTGTCTCTCGCCGTTCATATCGTTAACCGAACTGAAGCTCTGGTTCACAAACTCTGAAGTTTACATTAACTACAGTTTAATCTAAAAGCAAAGGCATTACACAAACAATGCAAACACTGTTTGAGTCAAAAGAAACAAAAAATTTCTAATACTCTACTCTATTGTCAGGTATTTTGTGTGTAAACAACAGGCCTTCGATATGACTGTCATTATATGATATCGTATTTTTGAAAAGTTTTAAATATTTCTAAAAGAAGTTTAGCTCAGAATATATGCGAAGCAGTTTAGAGCCCAAACTCACGCCTAAATGGATTGAGAAAATTGTAATTAAAATTATATCAATCATTCACCGGAACCCAAACACAATCCATCAAAAATTTGTTTGCTATACATAACGACAATAATTGAGTTTTGCCATAACATTAGGAAATATACCGCAAGTTTGGAGCAAAAGAGAAACAAATTATTTCTTCTCTAACGACAAAAGCCTTCCAGTCTTTTCTACTTAACATTTTTCGGGGCTTTAAATTCAAAGCGAAGTTTTTAAAGGATTTATATATAAATATATTCTTTTTGATACAATTTCTCTTCTGCTCTGAAATTGATATCAAGAGTACATTAGCTTCAAAAGAATGGAAGGAAAACAAAATTGTCTCTCTTTTGTCAAAAATAATTTTTTATCCGTTTTTTTATTCACTCAATAGTCTTATGTGACAGAAGACGACTGAAAAACATTATTGACTAAGACTTGGATCGATTCAATCCAATGATCAGAACCAACAGAAAGATGACAAACAATATAACATACCTTATATTGAAATTTTTCTTGAGCTCTGGTAACACCGGCGCGATTTCCAATTACCACGACTGCCGATTGCTGTCCCACAGGACTCGGACCGGTTCGACAAACAACGCTGTGTCCAACAAAATACAAATAAATATTAATAAAAATACGACAAAAAGAAAGAAAAAACAATTGAAATAAAACAGTTGATTGAAAAACACAATAATCTCACCGAACAGATATACTGTAATCGACTGGAACACAGGGTATGCCTCCAACAGCAACCTTGTCTTTTATCTCTTCCTCATTAGCGCCTAAATTAGAGCCTTCAATAGCCACTAGTGTTCCGCCTTCTACTGGACCCGACAGTGGATGGATCTGTAGTTTAATTAAGTATTTTAAATATAAAACAATGGTTGAAATGATTAAAGTTTTTTAACTAAAAGAATTCATTTCATTAATGACTGCCTAATAAATCATTTGAGGATATTATTAGACGTCTAATAATCACAGACAGAGTCATAGCATTTGAGTAATCGATTTTCAAACCAACAGAATATATAATACAAACCATTCATTCAATTCTTTGAGTCAATATTTTGTGTGTATTTTTGTGTCGAAATATTAGAAAAACTCAAAAATACAATATTTATACAAAAAGAGTAGATATATATAATAGAGTGTATATTATATTGGGATGTCATTCATCATTCTGTGTTTGTCAGAAACACCTGACTATTGCATTGAAGAATCGAATGGAAGAGCAGAGAGAAGAGCAAAAAAAAGTTCATTTAACTGAAAACGAGTGGAACATAACGTGAAAAAGGGATGAATTATTGTGAGAAAAATGTTTTTGTTGTGAAACTCATCTCAGGAGAAATGGTTGGCGTTTCAGCACAAATGAGAGCAGGAGAGAGATGGGGAGTGAGATGTGGAGAGATGGGGGAGAGAGTCACTGGAGCCTAAATTATTGTTTAATACATAGCACTACATATGCTTTTTATACGGGTTTTAATTAAAAAGTCTATACATGAAGTTCTTGTGCCTGTATTTGGTATCTCTATTCGCATATTTCTGCTTAACTTAATCTTTTGCTGAGTTATCTCTCAATCTATTCTAACATTTACTGTATGTTTACTTTCATCTCTTCATTTGAATTAATCAAAAAATGGGAGATTTTGTTCAACGAATAGCAGAATTGAATTCTTTTAATTAGTTTGGCCTTAAATATAATCATAGCTTTAGTATTGACTCAATTCATTGGGATATTTGATTAAATTTTCTCTTAAATCAAAAGAGAAAGAGATTTAGTACTGAAAACAAAATCAATGTTTAATTTTTAAACAGGAGTTTAAATAATGATTGAAAAGTAGAGTAAAAGCGAAATCAAATCCAAATTAAATGAATTGAATTCACATATAATACACGAATGACATGAAACTAGACTTTCCTTTCAGTCATGTTTTTAAAATGTTATAAATTATTTTTGAGAATTTAATTCAATGTATACATCGACTGACTTATTCTGTGCACTAGTTTTCCATAAATAGAAGTCTTACATATAATTTCAGGTCAATTACTAAATGGTTATTCAAATTTGTTTCTCAAAGACTCGAAGCTATAAATGAAAATCGCTTTCAAACGCTCAGAACAGATGATTTGTGAGGACTCACCCAATCGATTCTGGGTGGCGGACAGGAGGGCGCCGGTCTCTCCACACATGAATCCACATAAGAACACTGTGAGGAACACCAAACGCATTGGTATTTCATATCGCGAGTTTGACAGAGAGAACAGTCAGGTCTTCCCGCATGACTTCCAAGTAAATGGCATTTGTATAGCGTAACTGACAGACAAATACAGACACAAATTAAACGAATGAATCAAATAAACTGATATAAGGGATAGCCAGTAGTGGCGACATTAAATGTCGTAAGATACGCGGTAATGGCTATCCCTTAGATTCAATGAGCGTTTCATATCAGGAAATGTGATGAGACATGAATTGAACGCTCACTCGAATCACATTCAAAGAAACAGATATTCTTACCATTGGTTCTGTCAATAAACGTATCGCTATTCCATAAGACAGTCAACTGTCCCTTCAGTTCTCCCACTTCTTCTTCATAGGTATACTAAAGATTGGAACGAATGGAATGATTGCAATGAAATCATAGTTTTTTGTATTGAATACAGTATTTGATTGAGTATTAGATGAGAGACACAAATGTATAACAACTCAAATGAAAGCAAAGATATGTCGGACCAAAAGTTTTGTTAAATAAAGAATGAAAGCAAAGATAGGAATAGTTTTTGAGATTATCACTCAGAAAGAATGGACAGAATAAGAGGAATAACAGTATGTGTGCGATAGGTATGGGTGAGAAACGCAATGAATGGACGAAACAGAATAGAAATAAAAGTTTTTATTAATGATTGGAATGTTAGGTAACGGCTAAGAAAGAGAGGGAACAGAATGAGAATATTTGCGATAATAAATCAGATGAGAAAACATCGAACGACAAGACATACCACACTTTCTGCACAAATCACTTTGTTATCTCTGACTCTGGCGAATACCCGTTCCTTCGCTCCTTCGATCTCCACAATACACTGAAAGCCTTCCTGTAGTGACGTAAATAAGATAAAAAATTAAATGAAATTTAATTTATTTATTGAAGCCCTGAATAAAATTTATTGAACGCAAACATAAAGAAAAATATAAATTAAATGTTATTTTGATCTTTAATTTTAGTATTCGTGGTGTAAAACAGTTTGACTCTTACCAGGGATGAGATAAGATTTCTGACTTCGATAGCGATCTCTCTTCGGGCGCCGTTAGGTATCAGAATCTCGTTATCGATTGTAAAAGATGGACAGTGCTGTCGACCTTTAATTAATGAGTTCTGATGACTCTGACAGTAGGAACAGTCAGAATGATATTTATCGACATCGCAGGACGACCACAGAGGTAAGTGCAGATCGCAGGAGGAAGAGCAGCAAAAAACAAACAAATATATCAATCAATAAATTACTTATAATTCAAGTCAAGTGTGTTGTGAATGGAAATGCTTTTAAACCATTAGAAGAAAGCAGAGTTTGAAAAAAATACTCAATTATTCGTCGAAATAATATAACAAATTGAGAAAACCATTAAACATATGAAAAAACAAAAGACAAACACTTTTAGTAAAATCGTATCAAAATTAGTGCAAAAGTTTTCAGATTAGATAATAGCAACAAAAAAAATTTAATGAAATCACTTAACTTAATGAATGAATAAAGTTTTCTACATTAAACGAATTAACTCCGGGATAATTTTTGTGCATCTACTTAATTGTGCTCACTCACTGATTCTAAGTCACTCTCAATGGACAACCATCTCATAGAAGGCAAGAATAAAAAACTACTCATTAAAAAACTTTGAATAAAATCATAATTTTCAGCCAAACTTCGAATAAAGAAAACAAAAATTAAATTATTTTTCTTAAAAAACATTTAAATAAATGAATTTTTTTCAAATAAAAATTCAATTAATTTGAAAATCCCTCCCATTATAGAGAAAAGTGTATACGAATATAATTCAGAAAAATGTGGACAGAATTCAAATGAATGATAACTTAATTCAAAATTAAATAATAATATAAATGGTAGTGAAATATGAGGAGAGAATAATACGAAACACTTTTTCTTTACTAAACTTGAAAGGGAATTATGAAGAATAGAAAAAATAAAAAAAATTAATTCAATTCTGTCATAACTCCAGAGAATATTCTGTAATACTCTATGGCTATGAATATAATCCATTTGATAGCAAATTCAGCAAAACTTAGAATAAATGAGACATTAGTTAGTATTATAGCTTAATATACGATATGAATGCAGATATGGATACAAATATTTATAATTTATATACGACTGGATTTGCATAACAAAAGACAAATATATACTTAAAAGAAAAGCTTGGATTTCGTATGAGAGGGGGTTTGGTCCTACTCTGGGATACTGTTTCACACACACAGTTGTATGTGATGTCAGTCTCAGACTTCAGATGCAATTTTCTAAATGCATGGCATAAATAGTGTCATTTATATGCGAACTCTTCTGTTATGTGCACTTCTATTACATAATTCTGAGCGAACAGAATAAATATAAATTGGATTTGAATTCAAAGACATGAATGGAGACAAAAATATATTATTTTTGCAGGAATAAGATTTTGCTCGGAGTTTGTTCTCAAAGTTTTTCATTAAGAATGGCTTTTCTTCTCTCAAAATATTCTAATATTGAGATTTCAAATCAAATTCAGAGGCAATTCATACATAAATTTATTTAAAATGAACTGAAAATAGACTCCAATCCGCAAATGGAAAACTATTTGAGCATGTTCATTATGTAATTGACAGGATAAAGAATTTTTCGCTCGAATTGACACTGACAATAAGTGAACAAGATCATTAAACTTACATTTTCGCCGACGATCACTCTTCTGGCACAGGAAGATGTATTGTGAGTGCACAGGTTCTCATGCATACACCAATTACAGGCCCAGGAGCTCGTCACACATGATTTACATGTTTTATGGACAGCACAGTCATAGTAGACAAATGGTCGCTGAATAAAATCAGTATCAGTTTCACTGCTTCTGACGGCCAGATTCACAGTAACATGGTCCTTTCCAGATAGGATGGCAGGTCTGGACGCGATTGATGGGGCCATACATGACAGTCCATTACGTGATACACGTGCTGGAATGGGTGAACTGTTGCCGAAAACGCATAAATAATTGGCTCCGTAGGGTAATTGAGGCAATTGATAGATAAGGAGTTCCACATTCGCCACAGTATTGTAAGGCATGAATTCGGGTCGTATGGCCTGAAAGTCAATACACTGTTTGGCCTCTAATGAAAGCCAACGCGGGGAACTGATTATCCTTTCAGATATACCCCAATTGGTAGCGTTATGGCACTCGGACTTTATCGTACATCTCTTTTGGAGGGAACACCATCCGCAGTAAGGGTTTCTCGCCTGAAGACATTGATCGCAGTCATTATGTTGGGTACACCTCTCCATTTTGATTTTGACAATCTTATAAGGAGAGGCAGCGATCAGATACTTAGATTGATAGTCATTATCAAGGTGAATGTCAGCCAAAATCGGGTGACCATGGTCAACTCCAATCTCTTCGAACTCTTCCCCAACTTTAGCCGATGACAACAAAATCTTTTTGACGACCCCATCACTGGTGCCAACCAAAGCAACCGTATGCTGTCCGGTAGCCGTTGCCGTGACAGCGGTTAATGTTGTGTTTTGATAGATAAGCACCGATTGTGAGGAAATGGGTACCGAACCGTTCAGTTTGACCGCTTCGTTGCAAAAGTTGAGAATATTTCCCGCTTTCTATTCGTGAGAACAAAGCCATTAATAGAGAAATTGGTCGCAAATATTACTTAATATGACTTTTATATTACACTCTAGTCGTTAGTAATGATCTAATTGACAGTTAGTCTTAGTCTTACGGCTCAGTTATGTCGTCTAATATGAAGCTAATAAAAGGTTACATGAAATGCAACATAACTTTACTCTCACTTTAAGAATATAAGCACAGAATAAGCTCTAAATTGCTTTCGTCATTAATTCTGTTTATTATATACTATTTGATAGTATAATAAAAATAACTAAAAATGCAATTCCTATGAAAAGTGATAGACTTATGATGGAAATGATTGCCTTACAAACTCTTTGCATTTCATGAACAGAATTATACTAAACTAATGCCGTGTTTTCTTCCTCCAGACTATGGAAGTGTCAACAGTTCGAGTCAGACATCAAATGGTTATATAATGCAAATCAATAGACAACAAACGTGTTATATAACGAAAAGACGAGTCACTGATTCATAAGCTCTGAGCTATTTATCGACGCTATGCATGAGATAAGAAATACTTCACATTTCAAGTGTTATTCATCTGTTATTCAGTGCGGGCTATGACTGACACAACAGATTCGTAATGTCATTCCCATTCGCAAAATAGGGTTAAGGCTAGGGATAAACGAGTGAAGCAACAAAAAAAGTTTATATAATGGTTGTGCAGTAAACTAAGCATATCGTGTCTTAATATTATTCGGAAATGAATGGCTGGTTGTTATGCAGGAGACGGCCAAACAGAGTGAAAGTCAGTCAGTCTTTGTGGCACTCATTCAATGGGAAACACAGGGCTCTACAAAAACAAAACTAAGCCATTCCGAGGCAAAGGATTTATGAGTGGTCGTGAGCACTGGTAATATAACATAAGCCATAAATTTTTCTAATTAGCATATTTGCAGAATTACTCCAACAGAATATTCTGTACAATAAAAATGGTATTCCCTTTGATATGTGTATTGAATTTAATGTATAACAAACGAAATGTTGCAGAAAATTATGAAATATTATACGATATTAGACTAAAAACACAAATTTTTCTTATTATTAAACATAACTAAAACATTGTTTATAATAATATCATTTGTATGTCATTTGTATGACTCTATTATGTGTTTCACTGAATTCAGTCGACAAATGAATATTCAAAATGAGTTAAAACATTATTACGATTATTATTTATACTACGATTACATATAAAAGTTCATACATTTTGTGTATCATTTAGTAATTTGATTAATAAGAGAGGAATTCATAGGTGTGACACTTACCCCTGGCTCTGGACATTCATTAACGCTTCCAGCGATGTAATCCATATTCCTGGTCAAAACGCTGCCATTATAGCACAGGTGGATATTTTCAGTGAACTTCTGCTCAATCTCTTCGAGTGGATATAAACAAACGGCCGAATATTTGTCAGGTTTGGTGGTGTGGTCTATACTGGTAGAGAAGACCCCAATCAGCACTTGTGACCCCCGCTCTATCTTAAGATCATCGGCCAAATCATTTCCGACTTTTACGACAACGGCGTCCTGTAATAAATTAAAGTCTGTGCCGTCCGGTGCTATACATTGAAGTGTGATCTCAGTGTATGTGTGAAATCCGGCATCACTGACACAAAGCCGAGCCAATCGACTTATGTAACCCCACTCTTCCAGTGCTCGTAAATGCGATTTTCGCTGTACTGTTGCGAAATATATGAAATCGTTTGCGTGAAAGCCATAAACATATTTGACCAAGTAGTAATCTTTTAAGTGAGAACTGATGTCAACTCTGGCACTGTCTGTAAATGACTTTTCTATAATGTTGAATAATCGGGCACCGGATTCTAGGGAACGGCTACTAATGGCCGGAACCATATCTCTATATGGGCCCAGTCGCGAGTTTGTGGCGGCCACATAAAGCACAGGGACAGAGTGTTGGCTGAAATACTTGGCCGGACCCACTAAGGCTATTGTTGACGAGTTCTCATCGTTTGAGGCCACTGGAACCGTAACTAACTCTTCCCGTTGACTGATATCACCCAATTTGAGCCTTTGACACGACCCCTGATGGACAGACCCACACGCGATCAACATTCGAGAGAACGGTTCGATGACTAGCACTTTATTTAAATTATTGGTGAACGGTATCTGCAGATCTTCCACACCATTGCAGTCCCCGGGAGAACACGATGGACTGTCTCTAATAGGACCAGTCTGTACGACCACTTCCAGTGTGAAATTGGCATTGAACTGGTAGATCCAATTCGAGGCCCCAACATATATGTGGCCAGAGTTGGGATCTAAAGCAATGTGCGTGAAATTAATTGTCTTATTCGGTGTCGTATAGGAGGCGATGATAGCCGGCTCGTGCGACAAGTGGTGTTGCAATGCATCACAAATAGTTGCAGAGCACAGCCATACAATTGAACAAAGATAAAGACATTTGAATAAAAAATTCTTAGTCTTTTGTTTGGCATTTCTGGTGAATATTGCGTTGATATCTATATTGGTTTGAATGTCTTCAGTCGTTGTCTTCATTTTGTTGTTCCTTTGATTTGTTCGCTTATTTTTCACTTCTGAAGTACTGTTGAAATGCTATTAATTTCTGCACTCGTTTTCCTCTTCTTGTAGTGAAAAATGTTTGGCTCTTATTCTGTGCGAATATTTCTATCATTCCTTTCAATCGTTTCTATTCTTTGCGATTGATTTTGATTTTTGCCGTTTATTTGAGACAAAAAATTCTTTATTTTATTATATATTTTCTTCTTATATAACATTATTTGTGACCAGAATTTTGCTGAAAATTCTTCACTGAAATCATGTCTGGAATTCTGAAAATGAAATTCAAAAATGAATTTATTGAAACTTTTTGGGAAATTCTTATTTTTTGCTTTTACTTCAATCAATAAGTTATTAAATTATAATCTAATCAATAAATTTTTGAACCAATTTTCGTGATTAATATGTTTCAGAGAAACAGCCATAAAATAAAACGAATTTTCAGTTTAAGGGATCAAATATTTTATAGGAATTTCTTACTTGAAATGACCAAAACTTCACGAAAAACTCATAAAATTAGGATTCAGTATAAAAGTCGGCCTAAAAATATATTTTCCATCAATTTTTGTCACATATTTCCAAATGATTTTCCCATCAAATCCGTGAAAATACTTATTGAAGAGATTTGACAGAATAGGAAAAATGGAAATTCAAAGCAATTGAAAACTCAATCCAAATGGTATTCACAACAAAAACTATTTCCAACGGTTTCGGTATTGAATATAAAGATTCGGATCAGAAGTGGATACACAGTCCAGTGTTGGCTACACTTATATAATGCACTTTACTATTGGAAAAACTTAAATATCGATCGCTTTCTCTGGTATTTCTTATATCTAATCCAAAATAGATTTGCAGAGAATCAGTGGTCAATATATTTATGCAGAAGATATCAGAGCCAGAGATCAAATATTGTGCACACGATTAGAGATAAGGCAGAGCACAGACACTCAGATCAAACGCACAGCAGTTGAAGACCTAATCAACATCACAGACAGTAAATACCACTCATTAAGTCTTACAATCGTATGGATTATTATTTCATAGATGAGATGATCAAAACGATGAACAGCACATCTGTGTCTCTATGGGAAGGGTTGTGTTCAGTGCTAATCGTATTTCACTGAATTTATTACATTATTTGGTCGATAATCAAAAGTCAGTACCAAATGAGTTGTAATTGAAGTTAAATTTCAGACATAAATATAAGAACCAAAAAATTACACGAATTTACAGCCAATTAATCATAAAAATTAAATCAAATGTAAATAATTTAATTCACGATTTAATCTTTTTGTTAGGAAGACTGGAATATAATAGCACAGAATAATTGATAATTTAAATAAATTGTTTGCAAACTTTTTCGGCACAAATTTATATTTTATTTTTAGATAAATAGTCGACAAACGCCTCTTAATATATTGACTAATAATGAGCCGCTCAGAGCACACACACAGACTGCACAGCACATGAAAATCAAATGAAAACTCAATGTAAGAGGGACTGAAGGAAAGTTATAGTGAGTGAGCAGGCGATTGAAAAAAGACCACCAGGTTTTAGGATGTAATGATACCCATCCAGTGATTGCCTCGACTTTGGGAAAAGTTTGAAGAAAAAAAATAAAAATGGGTGGGAATCACAGCCAAATTGAGGGGAGACTCCATCAGCCATTACAACAGTGTATGCCCTTCCAATGCAAGTCTTATGAATAGAACCAACGTAGGCTACGCTCTCATATAAGCACAGCATAGCATAGCAAGCATAGCACAGGGAACAAAATTATTACTGTCAAAAACACGTCTACTGAAAATTATGTGAAAGCCATACCCGAAATAGTTTTTAAGTAATGCCTAAACCATCGCAAAGGCTATGAGATTAACGCAAAACTACTCAATGTTTAGACATTGAGAGGACGACCAATACCTAAGTCAAGAGATTTTAGGGCTAAAGGCTCTCTACTATTCAAGGAGTCAGTGCTGTGCGATTCGTTCTGGGTCAACAGAATAACTAAAATATTCCGAATAGTTCTTTACTACACGTTTTTATCTGCTTTGGTGGCCCTTCACCAGCACTGGATGAAGGAGAGGACTCACACTTGACTTCAAGACTTTACAACATCTTATTCTTCCTCTATTTTCATACTTTAATTTCTGAATACATTTATCGTCAGTTCATTACTCGTCTGAAAGTCAAGTGTCAGTAAAATACACAACAGATTAAGTGAGAAAAAACACAAACATTTTGGGCTTAAATAACATATTTAAAGCACTCATTAAATATATGGACAAACATTTGAATAATGCAAAAATGAAAATTTTAATTTTTCCTGTCCTTTGTTTCACGAATACATTTGATGGATAGGGCTATGAATCATAAAGTTCTGACTGAGGACTGACTGAGGAGGAGGTATGGGAACGATATAATACAAATCGAAATCAATTAAATTAATGACTTTTTTCGCTATCATATAGTGATTGTGAATAATATTTTTCAAATTTATTATTACGGCATAAAAAAACACAGCAATAATGGGAATGATATCCAAAAACGAAAATCCATTCAAAGTTATTATTTGAGTCAAATGGATGTTCAACAGAAAAACGCTATTTTTCCAAAAGTGCAAAATGCAAATGAAATTTTCAAAATGCATTTTTCAATCGCTATAATAAAAATTTGGTACAAAATTTATTCAATATTAAAACCATAGGAGAAAAGAGTAAATAATATTAATAAAACTAAAAGCATTTTATATGCATTTTGAATGACACTATCATTTCGGGTTATGTCTCAAAATACTTAAACTCCTAAAAACAAGCAAAGACTAACCCGAGCATAAGTGAGATTAGATCCGAGCTCTATTTTTGGGCGAAGCCTCAGTTCACGTCTAAAAGTTTTAAACAATAAAATCAATAAATTAAGTCAAGGGATAGATAAGTGAGTAAAGACTGTTTTGTAAATTAGGTTTTCGTAGACAAAATTGTTTGTCGGAATAGTCTCTCCAAATGAATATCAATATTGGAATTTGCGATCAGAACCGGGGATAGAATAGAGCACTGAATAGTGGAGACCGACCGACACAACAACTATTAGCAGCAAATTTGAAAACATGCAAAACTTCTTTATATTAGAGGAGAAGGGAATGCATAATAAGTTTTCATTACCAACCGCTGACTTGAAAGGTATCGTCGGTTCATATTATGAGCGCTGAAGGAGAGTCGAGACGACACACGAATGAAAAGTGCAATAAAAGGAAAACTTACGACTAGTTATTGAGTTATTTCACTGCCCAGACTTGTATTAGCGCACAGACTATGACTGACTTTATTGGTGGAAACCACACACATAGTTCCTGGTCATCAAGTGGTCATCAGTCATACTAGTCTGCCGTCTCTGAAAATTTCATTAAATCGTATAAATAACAGACAAAACCCAATGAATGAATGAAAAGTCAGTTTCACCGCTCAGTTCATTATTACTCTTCATTCTGTTCACAGATTTCTACTGTAAATCGATTTGTGTGGACATGACTTCTAATATAAATAACTTCTTCTTAAGAAACAGAAACGAATATCAGATTTATAGTGACCACAACTGAAAGGCATCGTTAGGAAGAGTGAGGAGAAGACAACAAATGACTGGACAGACAATAATAAAAGTGTCGACAACTGTGCGTTTATATTGAATTTCTCGGCATTTATTTGACTAAACGTTTTTCGGTTCCCAAATAATAAAAGGCTTTTATTAAAAGGTTTAGTCCTTTGGATACAACAGATATCCCAACTTTATTAGGAACTGATTGCTAGCCTCAACACTATCTTGCATTGTCTGTCTGTCCTTCTCTATTGTATTGTCTCATATCCGAGACAATTGTGTTTCGAATTACATTCAAAGCGTATTTGTCAACAACTATTTGCAGCCATCAAACTGCACGTCCAAGACTTATATATCGGTTAACCCTATCTCTGGGTATTATCATTGCTCTGGTGATGAGAACAAAACCCAAAGTAATAATAAAAGAGACGAAAAGTCTATAGAAATTGTCTGAACATTACTCACACGAGAAACACAATTGACTGACAAAACCAATGGCTGACTGCTATGGCTGTCACTACTATTATTAAATTGTTAATCAAACTACTCAGTCGTCTTCAATATTTGCGCAAATGTTTAGTTCTTTTGCTCAACACTTTAATTAAGTGAAGATTTCTGTTTAATATATTGAGCCCTAAAAACTTGTAGGACTTCATCTCCAAAAGTAAAGTTGACTTTTATTTGCTTTTTCTCTCTTATCTCAAATGTTTATTCAATTCATATATTAGTTTTGAAATTCAAAATTATTCTCTATTTCTCTCTAAAAAAACTTTTCACTGAATTCACTGCAAAACTACAATTGAAATGCATTTATAGCTTTTCATTTGACTGACTCTTATAATACTCTCTTCTTTGAGATCCAGTGTTTGTAATACTTCCGAATGAAATGATAACTCAGACGAGAAAATAAAATTTAATGGATTATTGCTATAATAAATATATGAGCAGCGAGCAAGCTCTTTTACACGAGGGAAATGTTCAACCCTTTAAGGCAGGAATTTGTTCGCAACTTTGAGGTTGACTTCAAATATTTCTCATTTTAATCAGAAAATTTTCAATGGTTTCAGCCCATTAGAGCCTAGTTCAACCAAAAATTAAGCAAATAGGCCATCGAATTCATCTTGATCCTATATGTTTAGTCGGAAGAATAAATTTTAGTCATTTCAATGTTTCACAATCGAAATCATGTTTTAGAGTGAAATTTGTCGGAAAATATTAACACAACTTTAATGTTAAGTAAAAATATTTGTTAATTAAATTGTACGAAAAATTTTGTTTTTAAGACTATATTTTGCTAATTATTCGGCGAAGCTTTTAATGAATAGTAAATGAATTTAATCTAAAATGTAATGCACTTAACATTCATGAAAAAAATTCAATCGAAAAGAATCGACGAAAAAATTTAAATAAGAATGCATTCAATGAATGAATAATAGATTTGAAAAATCGACTCCAAAGTCAAGTCAAAGTGTGTTTCATTGAAGAATAGGCACAGAATGAAAGTAAAAGTTATCTGATATCGACTATCAGTTGTAGTCTACGACTAATATAAGGACAAAAATGAAAGGAAAGCCAATATAAAAGTTTTCCTAAACTATGTATTAGTGATGGCACTAATCCTATTGAAACGATACTAACGGCTGATAACATTGACTTAAATTATATGAATGCAACGGTAACTCACTTTCCCTCTAACCCTATCTCAGACACGAATCAGAAGAAACTTTTATTTTTCGGCACAAAATGAAAGCGAAATAATATAATCGGAGTGAAAGTACACCGAAAACTGCTGTCAAAGCACTGGTTGTCTACTAGAGGGAGAGCCGACACAAACACTATTGAAAATCCATTCATTTGAGGAATAATTCAAAACGACTTTTACTTTGAAAACAGTAAAGAATTCAATGAATTAAAATTCAATACTTTTTGTCGAAATGTATTGAATGAAGAAAAAAGAGATTCAATACAGAAACTAATAGATTGGGAGAGAGAAGCACAGAATAAGCACAGAATGTGTTTATGGTTGCTACAAATGCATTTTCATTGAATACCCGGAGTCAATGGAAAGTCAGTGAAAAAGGAGTTTGCAATTTGATACCGAGATAATGGCCACTTCTAATGAATACATATTCTGAGTGAGAAGTGTGTCCTCACTCTTATTCTCCCTCTTATTATGATAAATATGTTTTTTTTATTTCAATTTGGAGATAGAATTACCTATTTTTCAATGTCTGCAGTTCTGTTCGACTGTCGTTCCCCACTCTTCAACCGAAACGACTGGTAATTCGATAGGAGTTGTGTCTAAAAATAATTATCTGTTGAAATAAAAGAAGAAAATCTATTATAATAGACATCCAGACAATGAAAATCGACATAAATTATACTCTAATTATTAGATTAAATAAAATTAATGATCATTTGATAGCCTTCTTCAACGGTTAACCCAATGGAAAGGGTCTAAAATTTTGAAAACACTATGAGATTCAATCGGAATACAAATTGAAATAATGAGAATCAAACAGCTGTTAAGTAATTACTAGTTTATTAATTAAGACAACAACTGACCCAAACAAATGTCTAGATTCTGGTAATTTCAACACAACTTAAATTTAATTAAAGTGAAAATTGCAATAAATAATAATAAATGAAAATAACTTCCAATGAAATGAATGGCAACTAATTTCAGATGCATTTTATGATGAATTAGACCTAAAGTGCGATTAGTTTTCCCGACGAGTATTTGCTGACAAATATTGAAATTCTCAAAATTCGAGTCACATTTGTGTCTGAAAATTACTGCAAACTTTAATTAACTGCAAAAATTTTTGAAATACTTCAAAGTCTCGACTCGTTTCCGAAGAGTCTAATTATACGATTGGATAAACAAAATATATTTTTTCTTTTGCTTTAATTATAAACTGATTAAACTTAATATTTTTGACGTGAATTATAGCATAGATTGGCTTTAATTTCAAACCTCTAACTAACACTAAATCTCTTTACCAGAAGAGAGGAGCGAAGGCTTTCCATAATAATAATTAGTTAAGTAATTAATGCCAACAAAACTATTTTACACATTCGGCTAATCATATGAAGAAAAATACCTTTGATTTAAATATTTAATTAAATTATGGGTTTATTTGACGTCAAATAATTTTCAGGCAAATAATTCACGGCCTGTGCTCTGAACACATCTCATCTCAGTTTTATCGCATTTCCCAATTATTATTATCATTGAGTTTAACCATTAATTCAATTATAAATCGAGATTTTGATTACACTTTTGTGGAGTCAAACACTTTCCTCTCTAATGAAGTGAAGGAATTCATAAGTTTTTTATTCCGAGCATTCATTTGAAGCGAAAATTATTATTTATTCTAATAATTAAATGAAATGAAAAATCCAATCAAAGCCAGAAATACTGATATTTATTTATATACTGAGAGAAACTGTTTGTGTAATCCATTTAGACTTCATTTAATTTACATCTAATTAATGGCAATCGATATCGACTACTGAAGAACTGGAATCGTTATAACAACAACACCGGAGAACTTTTATTTGAGGCTTTAATTGGCTTTTCATTTGAATCAAATAACAATTAATTGATTGGAAAAACAGAAAATTTTAAGATTAAGAGAGGAATTCTGATAATTGACTCCAAGAAAACAAAATACTAATTAATTATAAATTAATTGTAAATATTTTTTCTTTGAATTAATGTAATAACTAATGAGAAAAAAAGTCTAATTAATGGCAAAAAATAACTATAAGTCTTATTAATGCTTTCATTTCGGTCTCAAATGAAATCGATAGCAATGATAGAAACCATTAATAAAAGACAGGAAAATGTAATTTAATTTAATAATAGAGACTATGAAAGAAATTACTCAGAAATGATAGGAATGAATGAAAAGACTGCATAAAAAGTTTAGATTTTATTTTCGCGAATAAAGTAGTATTAAAACAAATTGTAGAGTACTTTGCCTTCAAATACCAGTAATTTCAATGATTGAGAACAAGTTTTTTGGCGTTCATTACATCTTATGTTTAGATGTTTTGAGACCTCGCTTACAAAGTCTAATAACACGGGAGTGAACAGAATCTTGAGCTCAAGGTCTCAATAGAAATATTGCTCTGAAGAGGTTTGACAAACAGACAGTTCCCTCAATTGAAATACAATTGGATATAAATCCTGAAAGTGTGGCAAAAAACAATTTGTGAGAAATTGAAGATAAAACACAGAGTAAGACACAAATGCAACCATATTTGCAGTCAAAGCATTGCTCGAAGAACAGCACAATTATTAATATAAGGAAAGTATTATAAGAGGAATACTTTCAACGAGATTAGCAAAGATTGAATGAATGCCTTCCAATCACTTCTCGTTGTGATAATCATAAGAGTGTGAAGACTCTCAACACTCAGAATCGCAAACAATTTTTTCGTCGATATTTTTTCGCTTCTGTTTCTCCACAATATTCTGTGCTCTTATACGGGGAATGTTGTGTTTCATCAAAAAAAAAACTCCAAACGAAATAACTCTCAGAACACTTTCAACACAGCATCAGAATTATTGAAGTGGTAGTGCCATAGATCGTGTTCAGAGCACAGTTGTCTCTACTAAGCAATGGTTTAATGCTGGCTCACAACTCCACCGTTTCTTTTGCGTAAGGAAACAGAAATGAGAAAGAAATGCAATATAAATGTCACTCTTGGGATTGGATGCAACCCCAGCGACAAGTGCAACATCGCTAAACTTTGTGCTCTACCAGTGCTATTCCAGTAAAGTTTTTATACCTATTCTCTTGTATACGATTTTTTACAGCGAAAAACCTGCGATTCTTTAACTCTAAGATAGTTTTCTCTCTCTCTCTCTCTCTCTCTCTCTCTCTCTCTCTCTCTCTCTCTCTCTGAAGCATTTTTTCAATTTATCTCTCTTTCCTTTCTCTCTCATGAATGTAATGCCATTTGAGGACAATATAAAAACGTGTTCTCAAATCGACTCAAACTATTAGATTTTATGTATTTTGCCTTCACTTCGACTGATGCACAGATTATAACAACTGTGGTCTAACTGCAAAAATATATATATGTTTGACTCTCTTTCTCTTCTATTCACACAAATTGTTGGCTAAAAGAGAGAAAAACCAAAAGAAATAATAATTTAAGAGATTTTTCAGATATGAAGCGTTCGTTTCATTGAATTATAAAATAAGAGTAAAGAAAGAGAAAATTGAGATAAAAGGCCACAAAAGGACGGCAATAATCATTTGTAAGGCCAGCAAAAAGTGCACTCCATTTGTGTGTTAGTCTCTCCTCTCTGTGTGTTTTTCAAAATGATTTTTGGCTTTCAATTTCACTTACAGTTTGTTAGAGTTCTCTATCTGTCTTCCAAATAATGTTTGGCTAACTCTGGAGTTTAACTTTAGAGACGAGAGTCACGTTTCCACATATTCTGTTCACAAATATATAATCTATTGATTACAAGCCTATTGTATACAAACAGGCATTCAGTAGAATATGTTCCAAGAGCACTAATATAGTCGAGTATAGCAATAAAAGGCGTCAAAACTAACGAAACAAAATGAAGATATTTTTAAAAAACATAACATTTCACTAATATATTACGTGAAAGCTATCGGTTGACAGCATTTCATTCACCATCTCTTTGGCAGCCCTACAACTGAAGGGTCGTCTGCGGACTCAAAAGCATAGTTCACACCATATATTAATATCCAACTTAACAACAAAAAGGTTTGAAATGAATGACTACCCATTACCGACCCCCACCCCTCCCTTCAGACATGAACGCACGCACACAACAACGGAAAACTGGTCGAAGTGTCAAACTGTCAGTCGATCTCATGTATGGCCTTATCATATAATAGCAATACATGTACTGCACATCAATAACCTTATGTGAAGTAAATTTACACATTCTCTACACAACACTCATATACTTTTAGAGCACTGGTAGTAGTGGTGGTAGTCTTCCAATCGTTGGATTACATCATTAAAGCGTCGATCGTATTAATGCATTATTTGTGCTCTCCTTAGCACACGCTGAGGCCATAGGGCTTCGGGCACAGCTCCGGCTCACCAAATATATTGACACAGGAAATAGAACAGATGCCTGAATGTGCACTGTATCGGAAATGACGAGAAAATAACTTATGACGGCCTCCAATGCTCTGTTGTTCACCATTTCTCTCGACTATAATGTCTATAATCTGCTCAATCATCCAAATGTTTGGTCAAACAATGTCTGTGGCAATGGTTGCGAAGACATCATTGACTCAAAGAAACACTAATATATGTCTAACATTGAATGCAAAACACAAAGACTTTAAGAGTCAAACCCTAACTAATTAACTAATAGTTTGCTATTATTTATATTCATTTCATTTACTGAATGTTCAATATTTCAAATTTTTTTCTGTTTGCACTAAATTTTGGGTTTGTCTGACAGACAGCGAAAATATTTGGCATTTTGTTTAAATAAATTATTTGAAAACAATATTAAAT
>JAQFXL010000235.1:0-26300 GCA_034693445.1 Edwardzetes edwardsi | reverse complement strand
TTTTTTTTTGTTAATGACATTTGATTTAAAGGCTTATTCTAAAGCCTATAAAAATACAGTATAAATAGTTTTAAGCTGTGTTTAGTCCCTTCGCGTTTAGTTCACACCATATAACTTGTTTTAAAGCAAAATTTATTTAAACAAACTTCAAGTGAAGGGATTTATCAGAGTATAGATATAGATTGAGGGTCAAATTATAGATTAATTGATGATTGCTTTGGTGTAAAAAGTCATCTTTTTTGTCTTATTATGGCTAATTATGTCTTATTAACACATTATGGCTAGTTTTGAGTTATTTATACATTTTCTGTCCCCTCAAGCTCTTACATAATCAGAAAATAGTCTAAAAATGTGAAAGCACTATATAGAATATTTGCATTGCTATAATGCAACATTGTAGTAAAGAATATTTTGAAAAATTTCACATTTTCCCATTAATGATAGAGGAATTTTGAGCGAGGGTTTAAATCTCCTGTTGATAATAAAGAATAGCAATCAGAATAAAAGGATTAGAAAAAGTTCACCTAATAAACTGAAGGAAGTATAGGCAACTAAGTGTGATTGCTCAATAAAATATAAGAGAGGTTAGGTTGAGTTTGCTTAGGCAAAGCCGTCTAGATGAAGCATACTAGAATAAAAGATAGAAATCTCGATAAAATTTTTTAGTTGATCACCAGAACGGGTCTTATGCTTGAGTGCACCCCTATCCAGCTCTTATAGTTAATTACCAATTTGATAACTCTAGTAAATGTATTGATTGGTTTCTCTAAACCTTGTTTTATCGAACATTGATTTGATCTTTGAAATCATCAACAGATTCAATGCTCAGGTGATTATAACAGCTCCCAGTGTTCCCTATAAAGGTTTGAATGTTTTATTGACTTTTTTTGGGTTAAATTTCAAAATTGTTTTCGATTTCAGTGAAAATATTGGGCGAAAAAAATATTAAATTGTTTGGAAGCGAAGAATTGATTGTCACAAATGCCTGTAAATTACCGAATGTCGGGATAATCAAAGAATATTTTGAGCCAATGATTATCGGAACAGTGATAACACCCGATAGCTATATGACAGATGTGGTAAACATATCTCTGAAACGGCGGGCCATTCAACTGAACAGTTATTATATCGATAACTCACGACTTTTACTTCAGTTTAGGTTTCCTTTAAGTGAAATAATAATAGACTTTTACGATGAGTTAAAGTCTGTCACTTCGGGCTACGCGTCCTTTGACTACGAGGACAACGGCTATGAATCGACGAAATTGGTTAAACTCGATGTCCTTCTCAATGATAAACCGGTTGAAGAACTCTCTTCTTTGGTTCACGTGAGCAGAGCTCGAACCTACGGAAAGTCTATTTGCGCCAAATTGAAGCAAAGCCTTCCTCAGCAACAGTTTAAAGTCAAAATCCAAGCGGCAGTTAATGGAAAGATAGTGGGGCGGGAAGACATGAAAGCCTATCGCAAAGATGTCACCGCAAAACTCTATGGCGGGGACGACACCAGAAGGCAAAAGCTTTTGCAGAGACAGGCGGAGGGCAAGAGTCGTCTCAGGCGTATCGGCAATATTGAGATCAACGCCGAAACTTTCATCAATGTCTTCAAGAGATGACTTCAATTTATTGTCAACATTAGAAAGAATACCTCACTTATGGTTCAGTTCAATGATCAGAGCAATGATCTCATACTAGAAGTACTTTTGTGAATAGACTTATCTTTGAAACTTAAACCTCTTATTATTGGTTTATAATAATTCAATCAATAAAACGATTTAAGGAAATATTCTGTAATTTATTTTTAATCGTTTATAAAACAGTCCATTAAGTCATGCATTTAGTGATCACTTGTTTCGCGAATAGGATTTAAACACAAATTAAAGAATAATATAATTAATTAAATAAATTGAGAATTAGATCAAACTTTTGGTAATCACAAGAAATACTCAAATAAATTAAAATTCAATCAATTTTATAATTACTTCAAATGACATAAAATTGAAGCAAAGGTTACGAAAAGCAAAGCCATTAATCAGTGAACTATCGATTGGTCTCAAAATTCAAATCAATTTCTCTTCAATTTCAAGACATAACTCATTAGAAGAGATACGCATTTGTCGATAATTCCTCTTTGTTTGAGTCCAGGGAACAGAACCAGAAATACGACCAACAGATATGTGAGAAGAAGATTATGGATGACGTTTCCGATCCAACTCAGAGCCAATAGTGTGGATAAGACCACCGCATAATAAACCTTCGGATTCGACACTTTGGTTCGCTGCCAATCATTATAAGCCGCCGCAACTATTGTCCAACTTTCCGATAAATCGGTGCAAATCTTGTCAAATGCCGTCTCATCCGATGCAGTCCTAAAACGGATAAATGTTTCAAAGTTTGAATAAACTCTAAGACATACCATTTCGACGGATCAAACAAATTGTGATTAATTAACGGCAAACTGTAGTCCAGTATCGCCGATACGATTCCTATGACAGACATTGTGGTCAATACAGAGGTATCGAAGAACCAAATTAGGCTAAAAACAAACAAAAACTAATAAGTGACGGAATCAGATCAAAAACAAAATGTCAGACATGAATATAAGAGAGACGGCGGCTGACAGTCCAATGGGGTGGACATCTTTGCGCCATATGAGCACTGAGTGGAGTGTTAGCACCAATTGGCGCCAATCGTATAACTGTTGCTTTACTCGACTCTGTCCACAATTAATCCATTGAAATATTTTGAATCAAATCAAGTATTGGTCTTAACCTGAATCACATCTCCAGAGCTTCTATTATCGGTTGAGTCCGCCATTTGTGAAGAATCAATGAATTTAATGAAAACGGTTTTCGTATAAAATTGCAAAATATGTGAATATTTGAAATATTTGTCTAAAGATTGAGAGCTTATTGACCTTCAGATGAGTCGTCTGTCTGTAAGATATGTATCAAACTCTATGTCATAAACTCAATGACTTCACTTTGAAACCATTTTTCCATCAAACACTCATTTCACTCATTTCTCCCAATCGGGGGACAAATTATTTTTTGTCTCGTCTTTAATGAATGACTCATTTTGAGTGTCCGCACAATATTTGAAATCAAAACAAATATTCGCCTTTTAATTAGACTTTTAAACTTTTGTCATTTTGTTTGTCTAAAATAGTATTTGTGCTTGCTATTTTGTCACTTGCAAATCTAATATAATGTCAGTAACCATACAGTGTCCAAATGGCAGACGACAGGCCATGAAAGTCAAGCCAAACACCAGTATTTTAGAGGTAAGACAAAACCTTTCATTAATAAAGTTTCGATTGTCTTTTGACACCATTTCGGTGAAGAATAACTATTTAATGGTTGATCTCTCGATAACTTTGTTTATTGCCATAAAAGTTGGATTCGGTATCCATTCTGTTGTGAATCGAAAGTACCCTAAAATTACTGCCAATAGAATGACAAAACACTTAAGAAATGAGTAAGCTAAAATTGTTGACTCAACACAGCAATAGCTTTAACTTGTATAGCATGCTCAATTTGTCATTCGAGTACACTGAACAATTTAAAACAGAAATCCCCAAGTTAGGTCAACCTAACCCTCTGACACGAAAAGTTGAGACTCCCGTGACTTTTGAAGAGCTAAAAAACAAAAAATATCCATAAAATTGGATTTGAGCCGAAATAACCGGAGATAATCTGGATTTAGCTCAAAAAATGGTTATTTTGTCCTCGATCTTACCACTGATACCCTAGAATTTTTTGCCAAAATTTGGTGAAAATCATCCCTGACCACCCAATTGAAATCAATTATCTTGGAGATCTCTGTTTTGAAACATTTCCAGTAGTTCCAAAATTATCTCAAAAATTAAAAAAGGTGATTGCTGTTAATCCCTGACCTTTGGTCTAAATCCCTGTCCTAATGGACGTCCAAAATGTGATTTGGATTCAGTCATATAATTATATTGTTTTGGTTAACAATTTGTCGATCAAATCATTTTTTATTCAAAACATTTAATGAATGGTAAAATATGCCGAATCATCTAGGTGGTGTAGGGTTAAAATAATTGTTTTTTTTTGCAAAACACCAGTGCATTAGATATACGAGACATGCGCTGCTCAGACATGAAATGCATTGCATAATACTGTACTCGACATAAACTCATTTATTTGCGCAAATATTGGCTGAAATTCCTTTCTTATTGAATGTCAAGAATTGATTGCATTTATCAAATGCTTTAATGAATATAAACTCGAACTCAGAATTTGTAAGCTATTGATGTGTTGAATATGTTTGGCATAACTTTCTTTCAAATATATCTGCGATACGTTTGAAAAACTGAAAGTGGTTTTAATGATTGAAAATTTATAATTAATTGACTACAGGTTTGGCCCATTTCCTATCCAAAAGAGAGTTTTGATTTGATCTTTGTATTATTATATAACATTTAGTGAATATCCTGCACTATTGTGAAGTACTCTTACTTAAATATCTGGCATTCATCAGACCATCATTTGACTGTTGGTTACATTATTAATGTATTTATTGGTTTGCATTTAATTAATCGCAAGTGAGTCAAGAAATGTCTTCTTTGATTGGTGTCAATGATTTGGTGTCAGTTTTGTTGCAATGTTTTGCACTAATACTCATCGGTTACCTCTCCGGACGTTTTGGACTCATCACCGAAAAAGAATCGAAAGGGTTGAGTGCTTTCGTCACTTTCTTTTCACTTCCGACACTCATCTTCCAGTCATTGTCTACTTCGGACTTATCTCATATAAACTGGTATTTTGTGTTAAGTCTTCTAATCTCAAAAACTTTGGTCTTCATATCAGTCGCTATAATAACAGCAATTTTGACAAAGCCTTCAAATGTGGGCAAATCGGGTCTGTTTGCTATTTTCTGCACTCAAAGCAATGACTTTGCATTGGGTTATCCACTTTTGGCATCACTTTACGGAAAATCAAACCCAGAATTTGCTCGATATTTGTATGTATTGGCACCGATACAGTTGGTTATACTGAATCCAATCGGACTATTCTTAATGGAAATCCATAGACACACTCCAACGGAACAGATACGCGACAATTGTCTCAAGATTTTGCTTAAAGTATTCAAACAAATAATTAAAAACCCGATAATATTTATGACGTTTTTGGGAATTTTTTGGAACCTATCCTTTGGCCCACAAATACCCGAACTTTTGAAGCCTCTGTTTGAAGTGCTGTCCAATTCGTTCTCTGCGACGGCTCTCTTCCTTTTGGGTCTGAATTTGTTGGGGAAATTCAAGACATTCGCCGCTTCCACTCACATACTATTATTATCATTGGTTTTAGTGATGACAAAGATTTTAATTCTTCCACTTCTTAATTGGGTTATTATCCAAAACGTTATGTCTTCTGAGAACAGCCGAACACAGGAATTGAGTAATTTTGGTTTCCTTTATGGGACTATTCCCGCCGCCCCCACAGTATTTATATTCGCTCTTCAATACGAATTTGGTGTGTCATCAACCGTCGTATCGACAGCAATGGTAATGTCGACTGTCCTTTCGGCACCACTTATGTTTGTTTCAGCGAATATGATTAGACTCACGAATCATACCCTTCCGGTTACAGCATTTCACTCTGATTTAGGACAAACGATGTCCTATTCGAGTATAATATCGATATTATGTGTCATTTGGACTCTTATTGTGTTGATTTGTGGCAATAAATGGCAAAGTCTTACCCATCGCTGTACAATAGCACTGGCAGTTTCACAACTTATGATAGGTGTTGGGGGCTATCTGTGGACATACATCGATGATTCAAATTCAAAGAAATATCATTATATGGTTTATCACATTCAATATGTTTTGGCCGTTGGAGGAGTCATATCATCTCGAATATGGACAGCAATGCTTTCTTTGACATTGGCTTTACTTCAGTGGAAAAATCTGTGTTTTGTCATCAAAATTCATCAAATATTGTCATATTTGGCAACATTTGTCACATTTATTCTGCTTTTAATTGTCGTTCTTCTACCCAATAGTCCTAATCTCGATCTAATTGACCCCAACTTTGAATTCGGTACTATTCAGGCCTATATCGCAGTCGTTGTTCTTATCTGTTGTTTAATTATAACGAGTGTTGGACTCATAACTCAACAGCGCCTTCGAAGTCGATCGTCATATTACTCCTCTTTGAGGCTTAATTCAGAAGACATGGAATCCGAAGAGTTGGAGGATAACGACCCCAACCAACAATCAATACAACATTTTGATCGCAACACTAGAAGAGAAAGACATCGGACCATTTCCAGTCCAACTATTGGTTCCAATGAAGAGCACAACTTTTTAGTTGAAGTCGAAGATATGGTAGGAATTGGGTCCAGACATCTCTGTCAACAGCCCTGTTCTCAACAAAGAAGAAAGAGTTGTTTGACTTCTATGAGAAGATATCGAGAAGTAATGTCAGAAGCATCGGAAGTGGTTCCTCTTATACAGAGTTCACACACCATATCTGACACTATGGATGACTTCCACCAATTGTCTCATCACACCCTCCTTTCACTGACTCTTTTAGTTTCGATGTTAATTGGATTAACCGTTTCTATTGGCAAACTGATCATGGAGAAACCCACCGGCATTCTTATCGAACTGGAATTCCTCGACATATTACTAAACTATGGACAGGGAGTCATCACTTTTTTATTGTTCGGCATTGAAATGAATCCCGTATTTAGTAAAATAATGTCATTATTTTGGAATAGCGACCAATCTTTGAATAATTGCATTGTTTTGCCTCCAATTGAGTCGATTAGAGCCGAGAGTAAAGCAAAGTGCGAACAATTCATTGCATTTCATAAACACAATTGTATTCGAGATATTGTTTTCGAGCATCAAAATAATCAAACACTTAGTCATGTCTTTCGCGGCAAAGATTTAGTCGATTGGTTACTGACTACAGGAATCTCTAGCAATAGAAATGAGGCCGAGACTTATGGCCAGCATTTACTAATCGGTCGAGTTCTTCAGCACCTGACCCGCTGTCAAAACTTTCACGATTCGACTTATATCTATCAATTCATTTAAAATATCACAAAAATATTGACATTTGATCTCTGTTTTAATGCTTGCATTTCGTGATAATTAGATATTATTGCAATTGTTATCGACTTTTGATTTGAATAAAATTTTAATTAAAAATATTTATTGTTTTTGAAGATTTTGGACTTCGTTTGTGAGAAACAGGGTTTCGATCCCAAAGAGTATGAGTTATCGTAAGTCATATATATATTATATTATCTATAGTTTAATTGAATTGTTTCGGTTTAAGTCGAAATAACAAACCCCTTGACTTGAGTTTAACGATAAGATTCGCTAACATTCCAAACAACGGACAGTTAGATCTGAAGAAGTCTAATGTTGTGCGAAAGGATCAAAAAGTGACGATTGCTGTCGACCTCGAAGACGGAATGCGTCGGATCAACGAATTTGATTCAAATCAGAACTTATGGCAAATAATTCACTGTTTGTTTGAAAACAACCCAATTCTCAATTTGGAACAGAATATGCAGTTCTCTATTGTATACATACAGAAAGAGGTCTGAATTTGATATATTAATCGAGTATTCAATTAGTGAACGCTTTTCATCAATAGATCGCCGGAGAAATTCAATTAAAACAAACAAATTTGAAAAGTTTAGGATTGGTCCAGGGTAGGGCAGCTATGAAACTATTAGTCCGATCTATCGATGCTCCCAAAGGTCAGGCATTTGTCGAATCACTCGATTTGAAAAAAGTCGCCAAAGAATCAGAGGCTGAGAAGAATAATAAAACGGCTTCTCATCAAATCCAGACCATAGAGGACACACCAAACGTGCCTTTAAATGAAGCGACCGTTGAGTCAACACAACAGACAGACTTCAATATTCTTAAAAGCAATCCAACGGATGTCGAACGTGACTCGAATGTCGAATTTAATGAAGTGACTGAACCGCCGCCGGTGGACGCCCAACAAATGGAGGTGTCTTCTGAAGAGAGCTCAGATGAGAGCGAAGAAATCCTCAATTATGTGAGAATCACTCAATTGCTTTGAATTGAAATTAAGTGGTTTTTGATTTAGTTGGGAGGAAATCACTCCGAAATTCTGTTCAAAATGTCTGATTTGCCCAAAATTTCGAGAAAGGACTTTCCCGACGAGTTCTATCAAACAACAAAAGATGATTTGATGCATGTCCTCAATGATCTGCGACAACAACAGTAAGTATTGCTTACAATTGTCTCAATAAATGTCTAATAGAGTTGTGATTGTTTGGAATGTTTGGAACAGAGCCGCGAATACTCACAAACTATTAGAGACCAAACAAATGAGAGAACAGAAAAGAAGAGAACAAATGAATAGATATAATTCAACGGTCATTAGAGTCGGCTTTCCGAACGACAAACTCGTATTTCAGGCCATCTTTAAGCCGACAGATAGTGTCGAGGATGTGAAGAAAGTAATCCGTCGTTATATCTCTTCTGTCGACTTCTATTTATATACCGTTCCTCCAAAACGTATATTAAAATCTGAGTCGAGTTTATTTGATTCAGAGTTAGTTCCGGCGGCGCTCATCCATTTCGGATTCAATTCTTCTGAGAGTCACCAGAATGTGATTAAAGACGAATTCAAATCAAAGTTGAGTTCTTATAAATCAGCGGAAAAAGTAGCGAATGAAGCGCGGAATGGCGGCAAACCAACAGTCATTGCTAACACTAGTGGACATACCTCTCAAACTTCAAGTAATAATGCAAAACGAGACCCGATTTCAAGTGAAAAGGGGACAAAAGTTCCCAAATGGTTCAAAACTAGTTAATCAAATGCTATAAAGTTTTTCTTATATTTGATTACAATTGAAATGAAATAAATAAAAGTCTAAAACATTAATTAGATTTGGGTTTGAAGTGTTGGTAATAGCTTTTTGTGAACTCAATCATCACGTCTTGAGTGCATTCGGGAAGTTCTGAAGTGAAGAGTCCGGGAGAACCACTATATACAGCAAATGCCGGCACAACTGTTCCCTGCGGTAGGACTGTATTGTCCGCAATAAGACAACAGTCTTTCAAAACACAATGTCTTCCAATAACACAGTTTTGGCCGATATATACGTACGAACCGATTGACGCCGCGTTCACTATAGTGTCGGATCCGATATAGACATTGTCTCCGATAGTCATCGGCAGAAACGCCACTCTTTTGAGAAAAGAGAATAAATTGAGTTCTGATACTAAAAGAGTGGTTAAGTAATACCCTTTTGTAAACTTCTTAAAAGGCGGTCGAATGACGGCTCGACTGGAGACGAGACAATGGCGACCGATCTTAACGTTGGCCAAATCGCCGCGAATAATGCAATTGGACTGAATAATGGTCTTTCCCATCAACATTATGTTTTGCGAACCGCACAGTACTGAGCGACGACACACTTTGTTACCGGAGGCGGTTTCGATGTACTCCGACTGCTTGTAATCAATGTCTTGTAATTCCATTTCAATTATCAATTCATAAAAAGACAATTTAAATGTTCGGCGAATACCTCTACTCTACTCTACAATAATGCCTTTAAACTCGTTTTAATTGAATGTCAACTCAATTGAAGACAATTTTGACAATAAATTCATCAGAAATACAATTAAATCGACAAATGATTGGATTAATGCGACCAAAGAGTCAATTAATGAAAAAATTGGTTAAAATTAAAAACTCGTTGAAATTGATTGCCGTAATATATTTCTGACATTTTGTTGTTATGACAGCAAACAATTGATCCAATTGTAAGTCAAGGCTGAGAATGACGTCAATTTTGTTAAACAATGTAAACATTGGTTAGAGTCAGGACTGAGTTAGGAGTGACACCGAATTTCAGGCTCGAGCTGTAAATGCATTGATTTGTGTTTACATCGATTGGTGCGAAGCTTGAGCTGAGCCTCGACTGCAACGCAATGGTTTGTGAGGTTTGAGTCCAAAACTGGTTCTCTGTTTTGATGTTTTGCTGGTATTGTATGACAACATTAGACAACATTAAAAATATTGTGAAATCGTATGCGTTGTGAACGCATTGAAAGATACAAACACTTAAAACACTATAAACATTGAAAGACATTTAAAAACATATTTTGTTGTCTTTTTGCAAATAATTGATTGCAATCTAAACAAAGAGTTCAACCATTTTTTGTCTTTCGTTCAGTCATTTCAATTGATTTAACTTCAATTAAAGTCAATTAAACTTAAATTATCGATCGATTCGTGTTTTGGCTCAAAGACAATGGATTCACTTCGAGAACAAGTAATGATCAATCAGTTTGTGTTAGCGGCCGGTTGTGCTCGCGATCAGGCCGTGCAACTGCTCCAATCGACACACTGGCAGTTTGAGGTAAGTCTTATTAATCACCGACTGACCAACAGCTCACTTAACCTGATTTATATCGTCTTCAGACAGCCTTAAGTATGTTCTTTCAGGAGTCGAACGCATGTCATCCCAACTCTCACTTCAATTCTGTGAGTCATTTATTAATCGCTTTTATTTACAAATATTTTTCCGACAATTGATTCAACTATTGATTAGAAGAGTCGGGTCTCAAAAATATATTTTTCTTAAGGTATTGGATGTAAGTCTGGTTTACTTTGAATAATACTTCCAATACTTTGCGATCAATAATCACTTCAATTGATTTCTTTCTTTGGCTTAAATTCGAAATTTTTCTGAAATGATATAAAATATCATAAAATGGACAAAAAAAGCGACGATTTTTGTATTGATTTGTATCTCAGCCTTGAATTTGATGATAATTTTCTTCAGAATAATTAATATTATATGAAATTCAATGGAAATCATCACCGAAATAATATGAGCATGATAGCTTGATAGCATGACATGATGCTCAGGTCAGGGATAATACAAAGAAGATATTTGCCAAGATTACGCAATTTTCTGTATCCATCATATTTATATATACAAATGTTGAACAAGATTATTTTTAATGCCATTAAGTTATAAATAAATTAATGAGAGTATCAGCTTGATCATTTAGGATTTCAGTAAATAAGGTTAATGAACGGCACAACTGGTGTTTACATATTTGATGTTTGTTTATGTGTTGTGTTTATATGTTATTTATTTCATCAAATTGTTGGACAAATGTTACAAAAATGTATCCAATCATAGACTTAGAGAGCAATTAGTGATTTGCAACCAGTTTTGTTGCGACCAATATTTCAAACATACATTAATTGTGACCTCATATCACACTTGTTTTCTCGGTTTCTATTTTGAAAACTACCCTTACGGGTACCAAGGCTAATCCACAACTTATCAAATCAGAGAATTACGTCAGTTGAAATAAAGATGATCATGGTCAAACCTATCAATGTTATTTTCCACCAATAATTTGTTTTCTATTAACAGAGTTTATAAAAGTATATAAACTATTTTTAAATGATTAATATTTGTAAGATCGAGATAAAAATGTCATTCTTAACCAGGAACTCATGTAAAGGTTATGACTTGACTTAAATATTAGGTTTTTTTTCAAAAAGGGGACACTTTTTTTGCTACAAATTTTTGCTTTGAATAAATTTCAATCAATAGCTTTGAAATTAATTAATATATTTAAGTGTTAATCAAATATTTGTTTGTTTGATCAGATGTGCACTCCGGCCAACACTCCGGCCACTCCACCCAATTTTCCCGACACTTTACTTGCGTTTTCAAAGATGTCGACCGCAGAAAACAAAGGCCTCAGAGAAAGGTCTAACTCGAGTTCAAACAGCACCAGACCTCCAATGATGTACTCCTCTGCGAACTTAATGCCAAATAATAATAATCTTATGAATAGTCGAGTAACACATCATCACAACCATAACCACAGCCATAACCATAACTTACAACTCATTAATGCCAGCAATCGGGTACTTAACGCAACGGCTGGACAGACATCTAATCAGCGATAAATCAAATGAAGTATCGGTCGAATCGCTGCAAATATTAATTAATGGTTTGAAACCCTTTTTCGATAAAAAAAATTCTTAGATTTGTCTTTGTTTTTGTCAAAACATAATTCAAATAAATTGAATGACATTTGAAGCGCACATCACATAAAACATTGATTTACTTTTCATTCAAAATAGAAAAGAGTTTACAAATAATATATTTAAACAAAAAAAGACAAATTTTTTCGATTCAAAGCAGTATTTTTAAAATTCATGGTTAATATGAAAGCTTTAAAAATATAAAATAGTCGACAAATTGTGTATATATTTAATCGATGTTTGCTTTTCATTCGTTTTATCATTTATTCTGAAATTTTTGTGTAAAAATAAAATTATTTTCCAATTATCACAAAATGAGTTCTTATTTCAAAATTATGAATCATATGAACCCATTTCATAACTTTTGATATTTTTCTATTAATTATTGGGTCTATGGATCAACATTTGAGGGTAACGTCTAGTGGTCAGCAATACTCCTCCCCTACACATAAGACAGAAAAATTACAAAAATGGGTTAAAACAGTATTTAAACCAAATTAAAACCTAATTAATATGAACACTAAATAAAACCATTTTAGCTACCGTCTTACCTTGCCCTATTCCCTTTCTAGATCACTTGCCTGAAATTCAAGATCTTCCGCATTGCTGGTTGAATACCAAATCTTTTCCTTTTCTATGAATATAAGATTCCTGAAACAAGTTATAAAAATCTCCAAATATTCAAGAATTTCCTCAATTATTATATTTAAGGTAAAAAATGTGAACGAAGTTTGAATTGAGTCACAAATTAATGAATTGAAAGTTGAATTCGAAATTTGTAATTCACTAACAGATGTTCACTGACTTTGAAAGTCGGCTAAACTTTTGATATAACGGTTCAGACAAATAAAAAGCGGATATAAAAGACAATAATGTGATAAATGAATGTTTTAATGCTGAATACCCATCAAAATCTATAATTTAATGAATATACAAGATATTTGCAGCTTCTGCTCATTCTTAACATTGTTATTCTCAACATTTTTTAGGTTCCAATTTTTCAAAAGTATTTAATTTTAATCGAAATGAAAGCAAAACTAATGAATAATTTTTTGATTATGTTTTCTATAATTTCTTAGGAATCGACAAAATCTTTTTGTTGACATTTAGTAATGGATTTAATGGTTTGTGTCTTCAAATTGATTCGATGGCCTAAAAAAGAAATAAACAGTTAATTGATTAATAATTAGAGAAGAGTAAAGTGAATACCAATACACTCCAATTGTTCTAGGGAGGTTTTTTTTCGACAACATGTCCGACATATAGCGTAATCACATTTCTCTCCCTTAGGATTCGGACAAAGAGTACAAAGAATGCGTTTGTTTACAGATTTGGTCCTCTCTTTAATAGTATTGTTTCGATTCATTCGTTTTAACTTCTTTTTGGAGAATAGAATGTCTACCGATTGAGACAATTCCTCGTTATCTTCAGCTGAAGGTCTTTTACTAATTAGATTGGCGTCAATTGATTTTGGTTCTGGTCTTATATAAGGCTGACAGACATACGGAGGGATTTCCAAACAATTTTTCCAGTCATTTGTCTTTTGTCTCTCATTTTCATATGTATTTTGATATCTGTTTTTCAACTCTTGAGTGACTTCTACTAAATCATCGATAGTATGTGTTTTGGCCACCTTTTCCCTCAAATCTACGTTAGAGGACTGCATAAAGCAGTGGTGAAACAATTTAAATATATGACCCCTAATGAAAGAGAATGGGCAGGAATGTTGACGAACAAGAGTCAAGTATTGATCTGCAACCGTCCAAACAGCAACTCTTCTGTCAGTAAATATGGCCGGATTGTGAAGACTTCCCTCAGCAGACATAACCCCTTCAACTCCAGTCTCTTCAATGCATTTGTGGACGTCCTTTAATGAAAGTATATTTCCGTTGGCGAAAACCGGAATCTTTACGGCATTTCTTTAAAAACAAAACATTGATATTATCGACGAGTCTAGTCATAAGTCATGACATTTGCCATTTAAACCCCTTTTCATATCAACTGATTGCAAAAATATATTTAGAATGAAATAAATGAATACTTGACTGCTTTGATGTGTTGCCAACTGGCCATTCCAGTCAATGGTCCCTTTTGTTCTTTGAATCTGCCATGCACCTATTCAATTGATAGTTGTGTAATATTTGTCAGTCAGATATGGAATTAATGAAATGCATACACATATCAACGAAACGCCCGCTTTTTCCAACATTTTAGCGAATTCTACAGTTTTTTCAATTTGTGGAAATACTCGGATTTTAACGGTTATCGCAATTTTCAATTCCTTTGAAACTCTATTAACTGAAACATATTTCTTATAAATTTGAGGCAAAATTTGATTATTAATTGATTTACTCATATCATAGATGAGATTCCATTCGTCCATTAAAAAAGCGCCGTAATGTCCGCGCTTTGCCACTGATTGAGGACATCCCAAATTAAGGTCAATAGCATCGCAATAATTGACTGCGAGTTTCGCCGCTTCCAAAAATGTTTGGCTATTATTTGCGCAAAACTATAAAAACAATTGTTAAGTGATTTCGGTTTTCATTCTTTTCATTCAATGGTGAGAAGAATACCTGAAGAATAAGCGGTCGATCTTCTGGTGTGGTTTGTAAGCATTGTTTTCTGTATTTGATATTTTTGATGAAAGAGTTTGCGTTAATCATTGGAGTATAACAACACTCAACGCCGTAATACTTTCGGACCAGTAGTCGAAAAGCCAGCTCCGACTGGTCGACCATTGGCGCCAAAATGTATTGACAACTATTGAGGGTCTTCCGCCAGAACTCAAATCCATCACATTTTTCGCTCATCTTGCGAAATTTCAGATTTATGCTTGCTTGTCAGACTGCTTTTAAATTCCTTGTATAAGCAGCTGCTGTGTAATAAAGTCAATAAAAGTCTTATTAAAAGGGAAAATGTATTGAGTTGTTGTTAAAAAAGGGTCTGCTTTGAGGTCTACTTCCGATTGTAAGCAGACTTTTAAACATTGATTGCATCATAAATACAGTGAAAGTATGGCTGCGTTTGCTTTTAACTCAAACACGAGTTTCACTAATATTTTGAAGAACTCATTGAATATTAAAATTTTTAATAAATGTTTGTCTTATAATTCACTTCAAACAAAGCTTAAAGATATGCCGAAAGACAACTCTCTATTACTTCAGAAATTGAGAGAAAATCGTAAGAATAATGCCAAGAAAAATGCCGACAATAAGATGGCATCAAATCTCTTTCATTTGAGTGTTTTGGGCAATGGATCAAAAGGCAATCCCAATGCTCTTTATGTCATCACCGATAGGAATAGCTATTTATTCAATTGCGGTGAAGGGACACAACGTCTTGCAAATGAACACAAGTATAATGTCTTTGATTATAATCTTTGATTCAATTGAAGTGATTTTGATTTCAGAACTAAACTTTCAAAACTGGAGAATATTTTCATAACGAAGCGGAGCAGTGAGAACCTGTCGGGACTGGTAGGTCTGGCTCTCACCTGTCAAGACATTGGAGTGCCTTCATTAACACTTCACGGCCCGCAAAACATGGAACTCATGTTAAGCCTTTACGAATATTTCTTCAAATTCTCGGGAATGACAGTCCATACCAACAGTTACGTTGACTACAAATATGAAGACACGGATCTTGTGGTCAAATGTTTTCCAATTTTTGAATCTCTCGTCAGAGAAGACAAACAAATTAATAAGAAATTGAAAACTGAAATGAATTCGAAAATCGACGAAAAAGAGATGTCTTTTCTATATTTATGTCGACTCAGGTCTAGACCGGGAGAGCTATTGATTCAAAAGTGCATAGACTTGAAGATACCTCCCGGTCCACTTCTCGGCAAACTTAAATCCGGCGAAGAAGTCTTACTTCCCGATAATAGAGTCATTCGTCCCGAAGATGTGATCGGACCAGAAGATAAGGGACCCATTTTTATAGTACTCGAGTGTCCATCTCTTGATTATATCGACTCTTTGGTCACAAATGAATCCATTTTTCATAATCTATCGAAAGAAGATTTAAATTTAATTTCCGTTGTCATCCATTTCACGCCTACAGAGGTATTTGAGGACCAAAGATATCAGCTATGGATTAAAAAACTTGGAGATCCGATCGACCACTTATTGCTCAATGAAGACAATCCGAGTGAAAGCAATGTCGCCGCAAATCGAATCCAAATTAAACTCAATTTAATCGATTCTTTTGTTTTTCCTTCACTTCATTCAAACGAATGTCGAAAATCAGAACAAAGAAGTGATTCGATTAAATTTATTAACGCAAAAACTTTGACCAAGTTCAATTTAAGACCAAAAAACATAAGAGGACTCGATTTGAATACTATTGTTGACTACGATATCCATGGCTTTAGAGATGAGGCTCTTTCTAACTCTTCTTTTGTGGAAAGTTTGACTCATTTTCATTCATTTGCCTCTAAATTAGAAGTCAAAACTCAAGAATATCCAGAAATAATATTTTTGGGAACGGGATCAGCCGTCCCGTCGAAGATTAGAAATACGAGCGCTATTTGGGTTAATATTGATTCGGAAACTTCTATTCTGTTGGACTGCGGCGAAGGAACATACGGACAGTTGTGCCGATTCTATGGCAACGAAACTCAGACATATCTTAAGAGACTGAAAGGCATTTATGTGAGTCATCTTCACGCTGACCATCATTTGGGAATACTTCAAATCATCAAAAAGCGGTCATCCCTTACACCCGAATCCTTAGTACTGATTATTCCGCCGGCAGTTAACAAATGGCTACAAAAGTATAACCAATGCGTCGAAAAGATATCCGATTCCTATGAAATGGTTTTATGCGAAAAGTTTGTCAAACAAACTGATGACAGAATTCTTGACTTTTTGCGATTAAATGAATTGAAGACAGTTTTGGTGCCCCACTGTTCCCATAGTTATGGCCTTTCATTCACTTTAAAAACTGAACCCAATTTCAAAATAGTCTATTCGGGTGACACTCAGCCGACCGTCAATCTGACCAGAATAGGGCAGAACTGTGATCTTCTGATACACGAGGCGTCTATGGAGGACGGATTGGTAGAAGAGGCGCGTCTCAAGTTTCACAGCACCACCTCTGAAGCCATTCAAAAAGGCGAAGATATGAACGCAAAGTTCACTATTTTAACGCATTTCAGTCAACGTTACGCTAAAGTTCCCGTCTTTAATGAAAAGTTTAACGAAAGGGTTGGCATAGCTTTTGATAATATGAGAGTCCGAATGTCTGATTTGAATAAACTGCCGAAAATGATTCCTTGCCTTAAATGTCTTTTTGAAGATCAGATCGAATTATTGGCCGCAAAAACGGCACAAATGGTTAAACGGAAACAACTTATCGCCAAATTACATGAAAATGATTCCGAGTCTAATAAGACATTTGATTCATAAGACAATAAATTTTCATTTAAAATATCCTTTTATTTATCACTCAATATATTAACACAAACTTTATTTCTTAAACGCTTTCAATGCTTTGAAGAAACGGTTTCTCTCTTCCAGTGTAACAAAATTCAATCAAAAGTCTCAACATATGGTAGAAAATGTTCATGCTTATTTAGCACTTCTCAATGATGTTGACGATAAAAGATTCAGTTCGGGTTACAGCAACTCTGACCTCACTGTGCGCTCATTGACAAAGTATTTACAAATTGTGAGTCCCATTCAAAAGTGGTCTGAGAGGTACGACCTTTGAAATGCTCATTGAAAAACATTTTTAGGTGAATATGATTCAGATTAGGTTATTTTCAAGTGAGTAACTTGGTCAAAATGAAATGTCATCAATAGGTACTCAAACTTTAGTGTAATAGAATTCAGTGCTTTCAGGTACAGGTTGTTAATCCTGAAAACCACTGGGTATTAATTGACAGATTGTTAATCACTGTCTTAATATAAGATTTACATTTTATAAGAAATGCTCGATATATGAAAATAAACTTGGCAAAGACAAGCAAGTCTAAAAATAATCGATTTAAATTACATTTGAAATATAAATAATTGTCCTGGTAAAGGAGCATACTCATATTGACAATCATATGATTGATATCAAATCAGACCATATGTCTGTCAGTGCCGTCTCTTTATAAATAATAGCCTTAGGGGTGGCTTTAGGGGTGGTTCTGAACACTGGCTCACATCTTATATGCGATTTGTTTGTTTGAATAGAAAACAAGTGTTTCGTTGGTATTGAATGACACAGAATGTGAGTCAACAGTGTTTTGGTTTTATTTCGTTTAATTCATTATTTTTGTTATCATTTTATTGATTTTTTACCGAAAAACTCGAATTAATAACTAATTAATCAGTTTGTGATAATTGCCATCAAATGTATCGTCGGTCTACTTCTAACCACAACTTCAAACGGGTGTCTTCTTCGGCACAGCACGCAAAGTATGACAACTGTCTTAACGCTCTTTTTGGCCTAATTTTGAATCATTAAAATTTTTATACATAGTTCTCATTATTTTAAACAAAATATATTCATTTGAATCCATAAATTGTTTATAACTAATGATTAAAGTATTGTCCAAATTGTGGTCACGTTATGAGTGATAATGATTTAAATGACTTTAATCTTTGATTCTAAGATATCTATTATCCGGATTTCAGTGATAAGAAGCGATCAGTTGATTGGGATTTGTTATAATCTGTTTGTTTTTGTCATGTATTCAGAGAGCTATTCCGAAGCAGTCCAACCAATGGAACCAATGGCTCGTCTCCTATGAGTTCTTTGAGCTGCGAATCTGATGATATGATTAATGACGCCATTAGTATAGAAGAAGACGTTTTGAATTTGACTCAAAAAGTTTGTTCATTTGTTTAATGATTAAAAAGCAAAAGTAATGCGAATGACTTTCTTATTGCAATTTGTTTGGCGTCAGATCCAAGTATTACAAGAACAGGTCAACCATTTATCCGAAGGCCAAATCAGCAACGAAGACAAATATACCCGGGTCAAACAGGAGAATGCAAACCTCTTAAGCAAGTAATATCTCGATTTTAATCATTCATTTTAATTGAATTCAATTGTTGTGCAAATTGAGAGTTGAGGCCAACCCTTGTCTCGAATGGAATCTCCCATTCAATGCATATGAAGCCATAGATCGCAACCTATTATTACCCGTTTTTGTTGACGTTTACAACTGTTTTGTTGTCAAAAGTTTATATCATTTCCTATGTTTTCACTGCTTTTGAGCCTTAAGTCAAACGCTTCGATGAAATCATAATATTTGCTTCAAATCAATGGCTTTCACTTCAATTCAATCAATAATATCTCAAAACTCATTTAATTAAACACTTTTAGAATACATTCATTGGAGGAACAGTTGAGAGACATTGAAGTCCAGTCCGAAGAACATCGTGGAGAAGAGGAACGACGTTATAAGGATGTGATGGCCAGACATGACAGAGAAAAATCTCAAGAAATCGAACAGTATTTAAGTCGAATCTATAGTTTACAACAAGAATTGGTTGCGGCTAAGGATGAGTCCCGAAAATATCAAAATTTGGTCGAAAGACTTCAGTCTTCTAAACAGGAAATCGAAGAACAAATCAACGATAAGTCGGTCGAAATCGATATCTTAAGACTTGAAATAAACAAATTGAGAGAAATGGTTCGCAAACACGAAGACTCGGAAACAGTCAACTCTCGGCTCATAGAAGTATTAAATCAAGAATTATCTGACGTTAAAAGACCGCAAATCTTTGATACCAAAAAGAGGACCATCTCTTCCAGCGATGAAATTGATTCGTCTTATAGTTCAGAAATGGAACGAAAGCTCAAAGAACTCAAAGATGAAAATCTGGCGCTCAGGGAGGCTAATGAAGAACTGTCTGCTCTTCTTCTCAATAACCGGTTAGAACAGGGAAGGAATCTGTTGAGAGAAAATGAAGAGGTGGCCACTTCTCTGGCCTCAGAATTGGGCAATTTCAACACTGACCAGGTTTGTCACTCTTATGTCTAATGTTTTCTCATTTTATTCTTTTCTCAAATCAGTTACGAATTGCGCTCAAAGAACAACAAGAAGTGAATGTAAAACTCAGGGCATATATCGACGGTATTCTCCTGAATATTGTCGAAAACTATCCACAACTTCTCGAAGTGAAGAATAAGTGATAAATAAATGACTATAATCTGAATGCTATGCAATGCATACAAATCCGTCCCAACGTTTGTGATTTCAACGAAAGCCTAAAACGACTTCTAATGAATTTTCGCTCATTTTTGACAAAACATATCAAATATTATTTAAGTTTCTTTGCTTTGAATTCAAAACAGCGAAAGACTAACTGTTTTTTCAAATGTAATAATATTTTTTTAAGAATCTGCGAAATATTTCTTCGTTTGAATCTATTTCTACACAAATAATCATTTTTTCATATATTTGACAAAAAAGTATTCGATATTTAGTTAAATCATTAAATCAATTAATTAATAAAATCATTAATTCATTCATTTATCTCACATTCACTTTAATTATAGCCTATTATATAATAATTTATAGCACTTATAGGGGTTACCCATTAAAACCTTTTATCGGAACTTACAAATAACAGAAAAATAATTATCTATATATTTTTCCCATTAAGAGCTTATATTCGATGGAGCAAGCTCATACTGATCACTGATTGAAAGATCAATTTTGCAGATTTATGTATATCTATTTAATTTTTGACCCTTCAAATTTCTTGAATAGATGTTAGAAATAAACTCGAATTCCTGGTTAAATAGGATCTATAATCTAAGTGTGTATTCACTTATTTTTATGGCTATTAATTTCAAATCAAAATTTTTTATTTTTTTATTTAACGATTTTAATAACTAATGAAATAATATGTGATTTCATTGAATCTTAAAATGTTGGAAATGAAGGCAATATTTATTAAATGTCTGATCGATTCGATGGTAACGTTAATATTGAATGTAATAATAATCACGTGACTGAAGCACAAGTGTAGCACATGTGTAAACACAAGTTATTCTCTTAATTGTCACCAAAATGAGTGAATCTTTCAATAGTTTTCTTCATTTTCGTATCAGAAATAGTCATAATTCCGTCAATTCTTTGTCTCAATTAAAGTCTTTGATAGACAGAGACATCAAATCAAAACAGAAGAAGATTTCTTCGCAAAGAAATAAACTTAAGGTTAGTCGAGGTCTCTGGAAATCACGTGAAAGACTCGTTGAAGTGATTGTCAACAAAAATTTAAATCCATTGATGGTCTCAAACAGAGATTCCATCAAATATTTAGAGACTTTTGAAGCTCTTTATCTGATGGAAAGCCACTCTTTAGAAGTGGTTTCTAACGAAATTCCTCTGAGTATTGAAGAATCGTTTAAATTGTTTTTACGAAATGAGAACCAAATTAATATTTACCGTATTTTTGCTACTCTTTCAAGAAGTGGTTATTTCGTTAAAAAACATATTTCGCTACAAATTCGTGATTTGAGTTCAACCCGAAAGAGAAAATTAAGTGATTCTGACATCGATTTGAACCAACGGTTTGAAGTGAATGTCAATTATTACGAATTGAGTTCAAAAATAACTAATTATAAATGCATTCAAAACATGCGTCCAATCGATCCAATGATAAAACAATTGATTGCCGACAACACCGCACAACAGTTTAATGATAACAAACAAAATTTTAGCCCAAAATCCATGATTTATGAAATCGAAAACACGGAAAGTCCTGTAGAATTGGATCCGTCGCTAACACTGTTTAGCGGTAATATTAAACCGTTGTGTGATTTGGGACTCATTTACTCTAATCAACAACTTTTTAATTTAATCCAATCATTTGGTCCCAAGTCTAGTGATGTCTGTAATTTGACTGAATCTAAGTTTGATCTAACTTTAGATGTCTTTAACCATTGGACCAAAAAAACTAACCGAAGTCCAAATTTCAGTGTAATTGTCACCACATCTAATCAAACAGTTCCAGAGATCAATGATATAATTGATTTGCAGAAAAAAAGTCCATCAAATCAAACATATTTTGCAGTTTTAGACTCAAATGATTCGGCATTTTTTTCAATCTCTTCTTTCCAACTGAATGACGAGTTTCCTGTTTTATGGCAAAAGCACCTCAAACCCATTTAATACATTCCAAGATAAATTCTCATTCTTCTGAAGCTATTATTCTAAAAATTGAAGTAACCTTTTATTTAAATTAATTTTATCGCAGAATTTATTGAATGATTTATTGATAATAAATGGTTTGAATCAGATTTGGTTCATAATTATAACTATTATTATAGACATAGTTTTGGTAATGTATTTGATTCGAGGAATACATCGTTTGGTTATTTGATGCCATTTCTTGATTCATACATTTATCCAAATAACTGTCATTTGTATTGAATTGATTTTGAAACTCAGGGAATATATTATTCAATTGATTTTGTTGGTTGTAATACAAGTTTTGACTATAATTATCGACCAATTCTTCTGCGTTTATATTCAAGTTATTTCCATTTTTGTCGTTAAAGTTCTCTGCATTCGATTGGTTTAGATTTGGATTCGTTTGGATTTCAATTATATTCTGATTTAACGCTGTTTTGTTAGGAACAGAATTGTCTCGAAACAAGTGTGAAAGTGGTCCGAGTCCTAAATCAGGATTGAATTTTCCACTGCAACTCCATTTTCCGTATTTCGATCTAATGCTTACTTTAGATGAAGAATCGCGATAGCAGTTGGCAGTGGCCGCAGAACACGTCAATAGATCCATGTGAACGGACTCATTCTCTGTGGCCATTATTTCTTCGGCGACCAGCGGATCGTTTTGATCCAAATCCCAAATTTTTGGCAATAATTGAGGCAAATGTTGGCAAAAATTAATCAAATTCTTAGTTTCAATCGACTCTTCGTGTGACACAATTGAAGGTAAAATAATATCATTGATATCTTCACTTTCTTCTTCAAATTCATCGCATGATTCCCATTCACTAGAAGTCTCTCTCGTGATATGGTTTCCATCCATAAGAAACTGATCGTAAATATTGAGATAATAGTCATCTTCTTGTGACTCATAATTGAAAATCGATTCGTTATTATTCTGTTTGACTAAATCTTCGCAATTGAATGTTGTATTGAAAAACATTTCACAAAATTGTTTATCCATTTCTTCAAACTTTTTATAATCAAATGATTGTCTTAATGTTCAACTGATTCACTTGACTTCAGAAGTTTGAAGGATTGAAAAATGGTTAGTAATCGACATCAATGTTTGTTAGACTACTTTACTCTTTAAAGAGTTTACACAACTTTGGATTTATTGTTAATACAAGGAATTAAGTTTTATCGGAGACATTTGGAGACATTTGGAGACAATTTTATCTTCAATTGTGACTACAGTTATGTTAAGACAAGTTTAACATTTGTTTTGTTTAAACAAAAGATAAAGAAATAAAACGTTATTCTATGAAATCGAGTAAAAGCGTGACATTCGAGAAATTAATACTTATTATCAATGTTTTCAATCATATCTTTGACACAAAAATTAATTCTAATATTATATCTCTTATGTAAACCACAGTCGACGCCAAAGCCATCGAAGTCTTGTGAGAACTGCAACCGTTTTTCAGGACTCTTTCTCTTCGTTTTTGTGGTGAAATCTCTTTCATAAAACATCCGAAACTGTTTTGTTGTGAAAGTATTTGTTTCAACCAATTCTTGTTTTCTGTGAGTTCTTTGAATCCAATTACTCCACAGAAAGCGACTGAAAGACAAATATTTTCATTTCACACAACTTTATGACAAATTTTCTCGAATTTAGTTAACAGTGAATAATATTTCCCGCAATTGCTTTCTCATTACAATTACTATTTTTTCAAAAACATCGAAAGACAAAAATGAAAAAATTCATAGAAAACATTAAAATCCAAGTTTTAAAGGTATTCGGAAATTACTTTTCAAAAGCAAATTACTCACTGTTTTCCATAAATAAATCCAAAAATTCCTTCGGAAACGACTTTTCTTCGATTTCTTTATTCGCAAAATACATATTCGAGCAAAAAATAGTCAAAAGTTTGTCGACAGACCTCCAGATTGTTCTAAATTGTTCGCCACATTTCTTAAAGTTGGAAAAATATCCAATAATTATATGAGAGCTGTTGGTGTCAATGGCTTTCGAGGGACTTAAAACCAGAATACTTTTAGACAATTCTAGTCCAGTAATGTAATGACATATTTTCTATTTTCCCCCTAAGTTTCGCTTCAAATCGGCTTTTAAGCATATAGTCAAACCTCTTATTAAGAGTCCACTCAATAAAAGAATTTCTCATTGAGAGACGGATTTTGGTATTTTACGAGCTAAAAAGGCCCATAGAGAATTGCGTTGAAATTTTTTTTTACACAACCATATATTTATATTTTCTTGTTCAGATATAAAAGACAAGCAAGAAAAAATTATTTAAATTTGCCCACGCCCACTTTTTTGACCACGCCTATTTTGAAAAATTTGAGCCACGCCTACCAAATTTTTACCAAGAATGCAACTCACCAAGCATGACAAGAATATCAAACCAAAAGAATTTTAGCATTGATAGTTCAAAAGTTATTCATGGATTAAAAACTTAAGCTCCGCCTTTTTTGAAATATTTTCGTTAATAGTAGCTATATATATGTGTATATAATCCAGTTCATAGTCTTAATCTTCCAATCCTAGGTAATTTTTGGGTAATTCTTAAAAAATAATTTGAGTACCTTTTTCGCCATTTCTAAATAGAAGACCTGATGAGATAAAGGGTAGTCTTGGTATCCAAATGATGTCATTACAGACCAACAAAATTGTGAAAATCGACAGCTTCTCAACATTTGTGAAACGCAAAAATCAGACACATTTTCGTTGAGTAGTATTTCATCCAAATCGAGAACAGAATCGTATTTTTCAGATATATTCACTGAAAAACGTCTGTTAGGAATGTGTGACCAAAGACCTGTCTCTAAAATTCCTCCCACATCTATTTACAGAAATTAGAATTAATTATTCAAAATATTTAACAGACCTTGAAAATAGTCGGAGTCGTCGGAAATAATATGAGGCAGTGCTGTCACCAAAAGCTGATCGCTCTGTTCTTTCAAATCTTCGATAGTATTTGCAATTATTTGATTCCAAGGACTTTTATATCGATTTAATACTTCAAGAGTGACATTCAACTGATCGCTTAGTATTCTGACCCCTAGAAGTCCATCGATGTCGATGTTATCTCTGAATGTATCAAAGAATTCAAGACCCGAATAGAGTGACGAAAAACTTTTCAATAAAAGGATTATATTTTCATATGAAAAGTGAGTTTCACTCTCTTTAACGTCGATTTCATTCAATTTCAAACCAAAAACATTTCGATCGAAAGAATAGACAAAAATGTTTGAAATCAAAAACAGAAAGTTATATATTTTCGGCATTTCGTCCCAAATAAGTGAATCGCTTTATTAGAAGTTTTATAAACTAGCATTAAATTAAAGAATTCTTCGTTCAAAGTTAGAGATAGCAATAAAAGCATCTAATCCAGGGATGCGGTAGATTTAGGGGCAGAGATATAACCACCGCATCCCTAATCTGATTCAGGGATTCCCAATCTTACCCACTTCAGGTGAAGATTTTGTAAAAATTTTAGTGATGTGAGATGGGAGTGAGGGGGTGTGAACTCAATGTTAATTTCCAGGTTAAACCAAGTTTAAATTTCGTTATTTCGGCATAGTCTTATTTAAATTATTAACAATTCAGTATAAATATGATGGTTTTTTCAACATGGTGGACAAGTTTTAAGGGACCTGTCTCAGCTTTCAAAGTTCGAGGATCTCAAAGTTTGTGAGATTTTTCCATGACCCTATTGGTGATTTCTAAACTAATCCGAGTAATCCGAGATACAGTATATAAAATATTAAACACAGAGCCCAAGCTAAAATTCAACTAAATTCTATATTGTATTCTATTACAGTAATTTGACCATCATACAATAAAACACAACAATATGACGATCATTTGTTCTAAAATATTTATTTGAGATTTAAAACTATAACTTCTCGGCTTTTATTATTATCACAGAATTGGGTCCCAATTATTGGGTTCGACTGTTGATTCAACGCTAAGGTATTATTCAAATGAACCGAAAATTCAAATTTCCTGTCTTTGGACGACATTTTATTGATTGAATGATAAACCCCTGTCTTCTATTTGAGATTCTTTTATTGAATAAATATGTGACTGGATTATTTAAGATCAGGTAATA